>JALPQI010011064.1:0-41843 GCA_025490895.1 Thaumatotibia leucotreta
CCTATACTGTTATGGCGTTTTTCTTTTTTATGCGATGGCGCTTTAAGCGGCACCGGACACTGGTCTAGTTTACAAGCTTTTATGCATGGAGCAGTTTACAATCCTTACAACATAATGATGTATTTAAACCTTAAAGCATTTTCGTGAATAAAATTATATTATTATTTTTTTATTGTAAGAATCAAACGGTCATTTACATTAAGGTGTATCCTCTTATACAATCTTCATATGAATAAACTTCTTTTGAATAGACACAACTCGAATAATATAAGTTTTTAAGCTAACATATATATAGTCATTTACATTGTTATTAGTATGAATTCACATCATCACTATCATCTGTATGATCAGCCCATAGTATCTCAGCTGGACTGGACGTAGGCCTCTCCTATTAACAATGCGTATAGATGCATTAGAAAGTAAATGCCCATTATCGCCACGTTGGGCAAGCGGATTGGCGAGTGGCAGAAATGTGTCCATTATGATGACGCTGCTGCTCATCATCAATATTCTATCAAAGAATGGCCAGTGAAGTGAAACTTCAATATCTTAGTCGGCTCATTTGGGAAGAGAAGGTTTGGTGACAAATGTATTCTTGCTGCCTGCTGCCGTCACCACACGGCTATTAGTATGAATTAAAATGGGATATTTACCTTGTAAGTTTAAATTATTGAGCACCCGATATTTCGGCACTGTTGCAAATTTAACGCTATCTTCATCATCATCACCATCATCAGCCTATGATAGTCCAGTGCTGGACGTAGGCCTCATCTCCCGTTAACTATGCGTATAGGAGTATTAGGAGGTAAATGCCCATGCTATCCTCATAGAGTAATGAAATTTCGGGTGGTCAATAATTTTAAATTAAAATGATAAATATCCCGTTTTAAGTCATGCCACACAAATAGATTTGAATGAAAAAATATCTGATTCAAATAAAGTACAAAAAATTGCTTATGCGGGCTCATAAAACCACTTTAGAATATCGAGAATTGCGTTGCTTCGTGATGGTTTCATTTTTGTAGGGTTCAGTAGCCAAAATGGTAAAATCGGAATCATTATACTTTAAAAAACCCGTCTTTACCTACCTACCTTATCCCAAGCTGCTTAGACGGTTTCCGTTGAGGGCAGTAAATTGCCCTCGGTAGGTTCGTAACCAAAGCCCATGCCACTGCAAATATTAATCTAATGATATCCCTTTGTGTACGAGGGTACAGGCTACGAACGAAAACATGGTATATCGTGCCCACCAATTTAGGAGGCATTTTTAAGCTCTTGTTAGATTCCATTTTTAAATACGATTGCAGGAAACAGGGAAAGTCAACGAAAGTAATTTCCCTCAAATCTAAAGCAAATTCGGAAGCTCACCTTACAAAAAATAGCGTGGATTAAGTCTTTTTTTATGTTGATTGCTTACTGCTGCCAGGGCACTTTACCAAATGTGGATTACGTTAAGACTGTACACATTTTCATAAAGTAGGTACCTAATGACATCATTTAGTAGAATTTTCTGTCCTAGTGTCCGATCCTAGATTGGATTGTACAGCCATTTAGACGCTGTCTCTCACAAACACACATTTCCTGAGCCTAATGATGACGAACACCATTTATAATTATGTAATTGTTTGTTATCCCTTAAAAATAAATCCCAGCCAAACAACACTCCACAGAAAGTCGATTAATATTTTTTCTGACATTTCCTCTAAATAGGTGCCAACAACTACTTAGTTAGCTACCAGTACAACATTTGTCTAAGTAACATTCGGTTCAGTTAAATTCCCAGCATACAATTTTGAAAATATTATTTAAGTGTTTCAATAATATTTTCAATTTAAACATTTCTTTTCAAGCGAGACAGTTCTAATCAAAACTTACAAGAAATATTCCAAAACAACATTTCTGCAACTCCATACACCCATGACGCTCTACGTCTGGCCTAGGGTTGCCACCCGTACTATAATATATAGTATCGTACTATATTTTACTCGACTGTACTATATAACATACAATAACAATATAGTTAGTACGTAAAAGACTATATTTTTATTATATCGCCAGTGGCTTCAATTTTGTGGTTGTTTGGAATTTTGAAACGGAACGCATTCGCCGAATTTGCGGCAACTTGAATTTGATAAATAGGTGTACTATTTTTTCCTCACTTTTCCTGTAAGTATTAATATTTTTTTAATAATTTTATCAAAATACTATTTTGTCTTTAAAAAGGTGGCAACCCTAGTCTGGCCGTAAAAAGGGCCGTTAAACAAAAATATTAATATTCCGACCTAATAATAAAATTCAAACTGCCCTTGTGGTGGCAATTACATTTTACCGCCCTTTCTTTCATATGTAATAAAAGTAAGTTTACTAATATTACCTTCGTTACTGGGGTTTGTCCTCAAAACTATCGCAACACGAAACAGCTAAAGCGACGCGACATTCGCGACTATTTAAAACCTTTACGAAAGTCACCGATAAAAGTGATAAAACAAGCGATTCAAGTAGGTACATATAAACTGGACAATTTACCTACAAACCTATTAGTTACCAGTCATATTTTCTCTTTCAACGCACTGCCATAAACTAAGAAATAACTTGACAATAAGTGACTCTTGATGAGGATCGCTTTAAATTTTATGTCCGCTAAAAGCGTTTGAAGCAGTAATTTGTAAGTCTGTGCATTGCAATTTCAACTCAAAAAGATTCCCATTCATTTTTGTAACGAGAAACTGATTGTTTGTTTTTCACATTTTGCTTCGAGCAATAGAATAGGTACTTATAATTTCTTTTTTTTATCGTCGGTGTCATCTTAGAAAGACAGGAATAAGCTGCAGCAGTAGTTCTTTTTTCGAATGTTCGTAATTGACGAACGTATTCATTAATTATACACATAATACACATAATACACATATAAACGTATACTTAAATCCCGATGCAAGATACTCCGTACAGATGTATTTTTTCCTTTAATCCTGGCAGGAAACAGAGGAATATGTAGGACCGGCCACCCGCATTTTGCAAAATCGCACGATCTCAGTACGCCAGATATTTGGTTAAGTAGCTTCCCGCCAGCAATGGATGCCGATAAACTCAAGTAATCAGCAAACTGGTCACCGGGTATCATGCATCTGGGCCCAGCAGGAATTTGAAATTTTATATTGACTGTTTCTTAATACGCTTATAATAATAGAGCGACTCTCAAATCCACTAACTGATGCTGCTACTGCTAGATGCAAATGAAATTCGTTGAAATATTTTGAAAGATTTCAACGACGTTTTGGTACCTACTCCTACTATACAGACTGCTTCAAACTCTGAAACCCATTTTTTTAGATTTCTCGTGCCATGAGCTGTCAGAATATACCACATGTATCTTAGCCGATTTTTCGTCGTTTTATCGAGTTAGGATTTTCAAACTTTTCTTGCGTACGATTTTTTTTCCTATGTTAAAAAAATAATAACTCGAAAACTACGGAAAATCGGTTAACATTGCATGGGGTATATTTCGAAGGCTTGTAATTAAGGCGTAAATAATATTAGACTTGAATCCCCTAACTTTTAGCAATGTTTATAATTTATTTTTTTTACTTAAAACTTGTATAAGAAACGGTTAATTTTGGTTTACATGTCCACCGTAAAAATGTGTAAAAGCAAATACTGTCACGTTTTCTGTTACTTAATTTCCTCGTCGCGCCTGCTGAAATTGTTTCCATTATTAACACATCGCCCTAAAGCTGTTCGCACCATACAAATAAAACTTATAAACGCTTTGGTTACCAGTTTTATAAAAAATGCACGCGTATCAATTACCGGCTGCCATTATCGAGGTATTTCAATATGCAAATATCAACGTCAACAGGAGCACATACAGAGGGGTACAAAAGTGTTAATGACAATAAGCAAGATTAGATTTCAAAATATGTAATAAAACAAAGTCACCATCAAAAGTTATTTCAAAATTTGCAATGTATTTGACCCTGTAACCCGCCGCTCAACTCTTTGAATGGATTTTTTCATATCACGCATACAGCATATTATTATTCATCTGATTGTAAGTTGTTATCATTTATTATGAACGACTGCAGACCTGCAAATCCAGGGGATACACATGCGCGTACCTGACCTTATAAAAACTTATCAGTTTCTTTGTGGAAGAACCCCATATTGTCACAATTAAGAAGTTTTATCGAGTTATACGTGCTTACACATTAATTATAGCATGTTTTTATACATCTATCTTCCGTCCTACCATTGATATTTTCCTTAATTTTTCATGCATCGCCATTCGTCTCGACACGTAGGTTTTTATACCTTTTATACATTTTAGCACAGATATTTTTATTTTATTTCATTTCATGGCTGCCACCATTGGCACAACAGTGCGCATATATCAAGCGAGGAGATAAATTGACGAAATCAATTATTGCAGTATAAATAAAATGCATGGACACGGCTGACAACATTAATAAACACATTCTGTTTTTATAGCCGGCCTTCAAGTTTAAAACTGATATTGTACTTAATTATTAATAAATAAAACAAGGAAAAAAATTGGATAGATATACGTTCAAGTGAAAATCCACAAAAATATATAAAAGCAGAAAAGCCTAAAATACGTAGGTACAACGCCGTTAATTAGATTAATACGTATAGACAAGCAAGTTTATTACTTTTATCAGTTTCAAATAGCGTAGAATCATTAAATGTTATTAAATAAAAAAATCGCATTTATATAACGTCTCAAATAACACAGTGGTTTAGTTAGAATAATTGATATTTATTAGTATCAAGTGAAAGTAAACATAAATCTACGATACTATTCCACAATATTTAAGTATCAAAGACAACAGCTGCCATTGAAAGTGAGCCGTATTTCTTTACTTATTTTTCGTTTTCTACTGCTGCACGGAAAACTCAAATCCCAGTGCAACAAAGCTCATAAAATAATTAAATAAACAAACCATTACAGCACGCGGTAATAAATAAGCGATTTAGCACGCGACGATACGCCTCACGATGCGCAGGGGCACGATCGAACACGCTTTCGCGCACCAGAGTTGTGACAGGCCTGTCATGGATCGCAATTATTTTTTATGTCGACCGTATATCTTTTGGACACGTATTTAATCGTACAGTTATTCTTGAGAAATTATTTTTTGGAGTTGAACACATGATGCGCTACATATTTTAAAGTTACGAACTGGCTCTTTTGAAAATTTCCTTTATAAATTCAGGTCATAGGTAACAAAATACCATAGTGTAAAAACAAAATATAGAAAGCCCAAATCATATAATAATTACGACAACTCGTTATGGAAAAACTGTCTTATTTGGGTATAAGAATCTTCAATAATGCAGCAGTTCAGTTTCCGAAATCAGAAAATATATTATTATATTTTATTGTATAATTAAATATTACATTTGTCATCGGAAGACCGAGTGGTTTAGACGACAGTCAGGAAACCCGAGTATTACCTACGTGGGTTCGACTCCCACCTCGGGAACTGGTGAACTTAAGGATCTAATATTTATAGTATTTATCTATTGGTTTTTTGTTTTTTTTTTTGTACTACTCGAGAACCACTGTGCCTTTTTTGAATTGGTATACAAGTATATAACTGGTATATAATTATAATGGTTTAAAGTACTTGAAAAATCAATTTAAAAATAGTTCATAAAATAATTTATTTGTTGCACAAGGGTTTCGTTTCGGACACCGAGCTGAGCGGTCGCTTCCCAATTATCCTGCCGCTCCTTTAAGGCCCAATTGTCCCACGAAGACAATAGGCGCCGATACCAGATGTGCACGCAACATTTGGTGGAAGCGAATGCAACATTTTTGGGTGCTAATATTAGAGAAAGCCCTTGAGCCCGACTTTAAATTCTGCTTACAATTACGCGAATAGTGTTATCCTATGTATTCTAAAGTGCCGCGTCTATATAATATTTTTGTGTCTCAGTGAGTGTATGCAAGTGCGTGTTAGTGCGTTTGATAACCCGCGACATCGTGCGCAGCCGCCTGCCTCGCGCGACCAGGCGCAAGCGTAGCGGATACAGCCGCATATAACACCTACTCCCTCAGCAAACTTGGTGAGATCGTTTTGATTAAGATTTTTTGTTGCAAAATCAAGGCATAACAGAACCTGACAAACTCAATCTCAACCTATCTAATCTAATCTTGAAATCTCCTCTCACCTCTCTAACTTAAATTAAAATTAAGTTTCAAGTTTTTTTAAAGTAAATTGTTATGTAAGTCTACATTGTGTAGGTGTTTAATACTATGTCGGATTATCATTTTCATGAAAAGTGTTCAATCAATGTGTATATGTATGTGTGTGTATAATTATGTGTATTGTGTATTTGGTTATTTTAATCTTATGTCGGATTATCATTTTCGTGAAAGTGTTCAATCGTACGAAAGTGCGCGTGATACGCGAATGTGAACTTGTGAAGTGTCCCACTATGTAAATACATTGATGTGTAAAACGTGTACAGAGTCTAGTGAGTGCGCGAACGTTCCCCGGTCGGACCCCACAGTTGCCAACACACTGCTGCAACGAGTTTATAATTAAAAAAGCATACAATTCAGGGGAGATCAAACCAATTAATTTTTTACTTTGTATAAATTATTTGCCAAAAATTACTTAAGGCCTACATACATGTCGCAAATAGATGCAGCCCGAGTGGAAAAAAAATGTGCTGCTGATTTTAAGGGTGAATATGAAGTACCTACTTACACGATCGCGAGAGACTTAAACAATAAAAATAAACCGCACACAGTTAAATGCACATTGAGAAATTAAATATGTACTACCACATTGACAAATCTCCGCAGGTATGTCCATCATTTTCCCACGTTTCACTAACGGTGAATATGTCTGGTAACAGCAAGCCATAAAATCACTAAAAGTCGGAGAAATTCTAATAACTACGAACAAATGGCCTAAATTGTCATCATAAAACATTTTGAATAGGTCCCGACATTTGCGAGATACAAGCCTGGCAGAGATAAGGCTTTTTTAAGAAAGTGGTAAACAACAACCCCTAGGGGATATCGTAAAAATCCACAAAACAATTGCGCTTTTGTTGACCAGATGTTTGCATAAGATTTAAGTACACGTGCAGGCCTGTTAAGCATGTCCATTTTGGTAAATTCATTTTGTATTCGTTTATCAATTTTGGGAAAATGTCTGAATCTAATGTAATGTGTGTGCCATACAAATATTAAGTGTTTTTAATTTTATAGTGGCCAGTGAGTGAATTAAAGTGAGTGTGAGAATACAATATAAACGTTCCTGGTAATAGTGAAGGACGCTGCGGCACGCGGCAACTAAAAATTTAGAAATGTATCCCTTTTTTTGGGGTATACTCGTAATGCAACAATTTGTCTATTGTGATACAATACTGGTTAAACGTTATTACTAAGAGTTAGTGAATTGAATGTTTCGTCGGTGTACATGTGGGTAATCGATCTATTATTAGCCAGGAGGTTGATATTTAGATATCGACAGACCCCCAACAAGAATGAAAGACGGTGTTAGAAAGAATGCTGGCCCACTCTGGGGGAAAAATAGGGAAGACCTGTACTCTACGTTGTCCTGTTGTACTGTACCTTGCTACTGATGATAGAGAAAAAAAACAGTATTGAAGTGTACCGTAATGGCTGTGACGAGCAATGTATCTCGGACAAGATAAGAACTATATCGACAGCTTTAAATTAAGTGTTTAATATAGGTATATTTAAGTGTGAGTAATAGTGTTATAGTGGTGTAGTTGTTATGGTTTTAATACAGGACAGATACAGACAAACGCGCTTGTGAAGAGTCACGTGCCTGGAACAAACAACGACAGCAGATAGTTCATCGCACCTGAAAATACTTGCATCAAAATGGAAAACGTTAAAATAATTTATCATGTATGAGATGTAACAAATAATCTTATGGCCGTTAGTCAACACTACGTTCAAGAAAAGTCTCGTGGTTTTATGCAGCTAAAAGAAAAAACGATCGGAACAAGGATTATGTTTACTTCACATACACATGTCATGATATGCTTCAATTTCAAGATATGCTGGATATATCAAAAAGAAAAAAAAGTACTGGAAGACCATGAAAGAAAGATGGGGTTGGGGGGCACAATGCAGTCACATATTTAGTATATATTACACATCAAGTATAGTATCTATCTCCCTCATGCTGGCTTCACGATGCCTTGTATTCGGGTCGGCTCCACCTCCTGTCTCTCCTACTATCCTGACTGCAAACCCTACACTCCGTCCTATCTACTTGGTGCTCCGGTGTCTCGGGCAGGTTGTTGATGCCTGCGGTGGGGCGGCGGACGTTGGTGCTAAACGAGTAGGTGTGCTCGCGTAACCGAATTGCTTTAGTGTTTGAGGTTCAGTCGGTGTGGTGTGAAACTGACATTCACCATCGACTCGGTACCACTTATGGTGAGGCAGGACGGACATGCGAACACCATATGCCATTTTGCACTAACACTTCCTCCCTCTCGTAGTCACCTCTTCCGAGTCCTTGCAGCAGAACTGCTGGCTGGAGTGGCCACTAGTATCAGTATCAGTATCAGTATCAGTTCATAAAATAATTTATTTGTTGCACAAAAATGGGCCGTCATAGGTAAATACTAAGAATTTCTCAATACGTAATTTATTTTTTAGTTCTTAATAGGTTTATGGTTTCGCCTTTAATTTGCCATAATAATATTCTATTAATATTCTAATGAACAATTATCACAAGCAAATGGTATCAATTACAGGTTATATCGACGATTTGACTTCGTGTTTACTACAAATTGTATGGCATTATGCAAAACGGAAAATTACGTTCTAATATCTTAAAAGGCAAACATACTTTAGAATTACAATATAACGTGGGTTTTGTAATCTTGTCCGATTGTTAATATGTACCTGTCTCATATAATTAAACGAGGCATCGACAGCTTGACAAAGTGGACTCAGGTCTTAGGATTAAAGGACCTTTTGCACTGATATTAGATGGAATAACATTACAAAAGGAGCTTGTCATAGTAATATTGAAAGTCAATTTGTACGACATATGCTACAATTTCATTTTCGATGTTACTATGACAAGCTCCTATTGTGGATCAGGATTCAATTTTGTCGATAGTACCTACAATTTATTTTGACTGACTAGACTCGTGCTGCACCGGGACGTATTTTGAGCATAATTATATTATTATTTGTTACAGTTTCTGAAGCGCTCGAAATAAAATAAGTTTTTATGAATGTACCATGGGATGGTTAAAGTAACCCCATTTCAACACCAAAGATCGATGCATAGTATGATTTATTTACGATTTATACTAATTGATGGAACGAAGATATAACATAAAGCCAATAAACCATCTAAGATCGCCTTTTTTCATAAGAAATTAAAGTAGTATACAAATATAAAATACATAAAGTTAAATGTGTTATTGTACATAATCTGTAAGAAGTATAAATAATGGCAACATTTTGAAAATAATGTCTAAAACAAATATAACAGAACGTTCTCAGTTAAGTAAGTAAGCTTAGAAACAGAAAACGATGAAGCTAAACACGTAAGCGAGGGTACTCGTCTACGGCATATTTATTTACCTTTAGGTACGTATACGTAAATAGATAGTAACAAATGATAATCATCTGTTTCAAAATGATATTCAAACTGGACACGTACAAAATCAGAAGGTATTAAATAAAGTGCCGAGCTACTGATAGTAATGTAAAAGGTACTAATGTAAAAGGTCCTTCATTCTAGCTGTATGCAAATTGTTTATGTGCAGTGTCTTATGCACACCCTAATTTATACTTTATTAAGAGCGACATGAGGTTGTAAATATTTTAGCACGCAGCTAAGTACTAGTAACAGCGATTAGCACCGCAAAGAATATTTATTTGCAGTTAATCGCTATAACAGCTTACATTCGAAATAATTTAGCAGTATAAATATAATGCAGTATAAAATTATACACCAAATTGGCGCCAATCGTAGTACATACCTAATTAAAGTAAGCTCCAATAATTGAACTCCCCGCTGTTGACATAATAGTGCCATAGCAAACTTTAATAGAGATACGACACACTTTAAATAGTAAGAATACCAGCACTACAATGAAACCACAACATACATAGAAAATGCCGAAACTCCTAAAGACGAGCATATTTATATCGAGTACAAAATCACGCTAATTAACCTCCGTTATGCCAAAAAAGTACCGACTCCCTACGTGTAAGATTAGAAGATACATTTAGACCTAGCTAGGTTAGTAATAGTAAGTTCTGTTGGCTCTAGTGACCTGGAAGTGTTGGCCATGACTGTGACCAGATATCAGGTGACTGCCGCTTCATGTGACCCAGTCAACACATACGGTCGGCGGCATAACACATAAAGTAGCCGCTTCCGCGTACACGACACCTTATGTATCACGGAACGGGCAGAAGTGACACGGTGTGTCACTAGGCAGAATGTTTTCACATTTCAATTGGTTGTTGTGGTTGAAAATGGCATTTTATGGCACATAGTATCGTAAGAATAGTATTTTATTTTGGCTCCATGGGCTATTACGTACCGGATTTTTGATAGGCTTCCGTGGGGATGTAGATCCAAGACGTAGAGAGCTGAGACTCTTTGGAGGAATTTCATGTGTTGTACGCCTGCTACAATTTTATTTTAGAAATTCTAATTATTTCATATTATGACGCTTGGATAACTTATAGGTACATCTCTGAAACAATTAGTCAGACGTACAAACTTAAGTTATTTTCTTAATTCTAGCAACTGGATCTTTATATCTCTAGCAGAACAACAACATACTTGCTAAAACAATTTTATGTTTTACCTTCTTTAATACATTTTAGGTTAGTAAATAAGACGTATTATGTATTATTTACATTTTTCTGAAAAATTAGTCCCGCTTAGTTTCTTTTCCTAATACCTAACATTTCCTTTCGGATCAGCGGTTCAGGGATCGAACTGGAGGTAGCTTTTATTTTTCGAAATTGTGACATTCATAAGTGCAATACGAGTAGGTGTAACGCGCCTTAAGTGAATGAACTTTATTTCATTTGTTTGTTTCTTGTTCTATTGTGACAAAAATAGGTTCATCCCTTTTTGGATTTCAATTCGTTAATTCCTCAAACCCTTTTTTTCTCTGTACCAGTTTTTTTTCATTTAGATTGGATACTGATTTCTACCTACAAACTATTAAGATATTTCACAGAAATGACTTGTAGTAATTCGCTATTGGTGACTTAATTTATTTAATATATCTGAAATCTCAATCATCGAAGTCACATTTTGATTCCGAATGGCATCCTACAGATTCCGAATATATCTTTTAGAGTCATAAATTATGATTTTCTTTTACAGTTTTGCCGCTTTTCGTAGATCGTCAAGTCTATGACGGCCATCACCTTAGCACCGCGCAGGGTTGATAGGACCGGACCAGGCCAGATCTGTCGGGTTCAGACCAACACGGATCGACCTCTACTAAGTTCACGCCACGAGGCCCTGGTCTCTCACAAGGATTCAATCAGAGTGACCCCAATCATCCTGTCGTTCGATGCAGAATTGCTTATAGTGCAACATAAAAAGTAAACATAAACTTCGGAAACAGTTTGTAGACAAATCGAAAGCTTTATCAGTTAGGATTAAGTTTAAAGCCTACAAATTCGCACTAGTAAACGTAGTGCATTGAATTTATCGTATAATATCAGTCGTCAGTTAGATAAATAAGGTTTAAACATAAAAGGTTGCACGGCGACCCAAATGCTTACAAAACCGAATACCTAACCCTTGTACGGTCTGCTGTGACAATATAAGTATAATTGTCAGTAGTTCAATGTCATTTTCGCTTTAGTTCCTCTCCCATCGTCTGCAGTGACATTCATGAAAGTTACATGCGCTTTTGTCCCTTATAATCTTAGTTTTAATGGAATTATTTATTTGCAACTAGGTACAGAAACGAGTGTGTAATTCGAAAACTCTGAAAACGTTTTTTTTTAGATTACTACCGAGCAAGGATTAATATACTTTTAATGGTGAGTTACCTGAAGTTCTCGAAAAGAATTTATCTTTCCAACGCTTTGCGTTCCAAATAGTTTCAAGAAGTCCAAGTAACTGTCTATTGTACGATTAGAAGAAAAATTCTAGTGTCCATCGTCGATTCAAGTATCATACCATAATTATTTAATTCATGTTTTGTCTCCGTCTCAATCACATTTTTCACAGTGACAGGTAAGAACGTAACGCGAATAAAACAAATCGGGGAACAATAAGAAAATATGAATAAGGCTTGCAATAGAGAACGATACAAAACAAATGCAAGAGGCGTTTTAATAAGTTATTAGGCAAACGCATACTGTATGCTATGTATACTGTGTGCTAAATTGTGGGGACTACTACTGTCCTGTCAACACCGGTGTTCACGATATGTATTACACGATCTTTCACAATACAAGGCCTTTTTGGGCGCCGTGAATGGAAAGTGTTTGGATCAGAATTGTTTATGCGTTGAGTTGAGGTATTTGTATTCATTTTATTGAAATACAAGCCGAGTTTATTACAAGCGGTGAGATATGTCCAGATATTGAATACAATTGCAACTTTATTGCACATGACACAAATAACAACCAAGGACAATCAGTAGTCTATTTATTTAGTCTATATACCACCACTCGTCTCTGTTGTTTTTTGTTGTTCGTTGCCAAGTTCAAAATAGTTCAATTCAAAGCTTTTCAAACTCAAGCTTTTCAATCTCGTACTTCACTCAGCAAGCTTCGTGGCCTAAACACGGTACTCGACTGAAAAGCTCTCTATTATAACACTATTGTGTACAATACTTTTTCTACGAGTCAATAAAAATGGGTAAAAAAATAAACAATTAAATAAATACGCTGAAAGAAAATGCAGATCCTCAAGTGGCCGCCCGTTGATGTATTTTTTGTAGGCACGTGATTGGTCAATTTGTTTCAGTTGCCTAAAGCGTTGCTTATGAGTTCATTATAGTTGAGTTGCGAACTCGACGTAAATGTATAATATGATTATAGTCGGCGAGTAGAAACATGTTTAAAGCGACAATTTGAAATGGATACCTAACCTCCTCGTTTTTTGAAGTTGGCTTAATAATCAAACCGGCCTTCTGTAGAGTGAAGTGCACATTATCTTCCAGATTTTTACTAAGTAACTAATTGAATTCTTACTAAATAACTATCTGCCGATGGCCGTTGGGGCGGAAAGGTTCTCGAGTGGCGGCCGCGTACCAGAAGGCGCAGCTTGGGTAGGCCCCCCACAAGGTGGGCTGATGACATAGTGAAGGTCGCAGGAGTCCGCTGGATGTGGGTGGCACAGGACCGGTCATTTTGGCAATCTTTGGGGGAGACCTATGTTCAGCAGTGGACGTCTTTCGGCTGATATGATGAATGATGATGATAATGAAACAAATAATTATCTGCTCTTTAATACTATTAAGCCAGAAACAAATCGCCTTCGATTATCAGCAGCCATTACTCTATCTACAGCTGACACGTTAGCCAATTCCGTGTGGTTTGCCTTTAAGGTCGTTCAGTTATCGCGGATCTCGCTAAACCGAGCCAGTTGTTGCCTGATTAGTGGTCGTACAACTATATGGCGCTAAAGTTACTTGATGCTGGTATCTGGTGGTATTTTACTAGCTGTTACCTGCGGCGGCCATACCGCGAACTTCTATTTGGGTCATACAGCGTTCGCGAAAACGGGCGTCTTCTGGGACGTACAGATTAGGTTATGACCATTTAATTCTTAAGAACCAGATGGCACCTATCGGCTTGTATTCGTCCAACGAGAAAATTAGGGTTCTAGAGTCCTTAACTTTCATATGTCCACAGGAAAAATTTGTAACCTAACTCATACAAAAAAATCTGTATGACCCATTTCCACTAATTTCGAGGAACATACCTACTGTCGCACCAGTCATGCGGTAAGGCTACTGCAGGCCTAGGCAAGGTTCTTTTCAGCAATCATATACGATAGTCGATAAGTGATAAGTCACGTGACCGTAATAATGTATGACAATGGTCACGTGACTTTTTGTATGAATCTGTCATTGTCATCCATTTATTACTTATCACATACGATTGCAGAATTTCATCTTAGGTAGGTCAGCTGGTCTTTTCCAGGCCATATGTAGCTTAAAGCAAAAACATTGTAGCTTAAAATCTTTTTCCTACTCCCGAACTGTTATTTGTCATTTACATGGTCGTGAACACACCATTAAGCCCCTACCTTGCAAATGTCAAGATAAAGTCTATATTGTCTATTCCCTATAAACACATTCGGGTTTACACGCAGTGCGTTTTTTGCATTTTAAGACACCTCGTGTATTACATGGCCAGCCTAATAAAAAAAAAATCTGATGAACAGTAAACCACAGAGGAGCTTTCTTTTTTAATTTTGACGTCTCCCGCCCGACCTTGATGATTAATAAAATTGTGTTCGACTAAGAATATTTCTAAAATTTACAATTTTATTTAAAAATAAATGTGTAGTCGTAGAAAAAGTATTGTATGCAACATTGTTTATCTTAATCAAAAAATGCTCGTGGCGTCTTTAATAACAATTTTCGGCTTCGCCTCAAATTATTACCCACGCCACTCACCTTTCTTGACCTCTCTTAAACAAGGGTTGCATAAAATACTATAAATATATACTTACTAAAGACACTATGTCACATCCGGCGCCGGATAGGAGACCCGAGCCTTGCTTATCAAGTATATCTAATAACCTATGACATCTGCGTCACATTCAAAACCACATCATTTATCGTATGTAATTTTCTTGCAGGATCAGCCATTAGGTAAATTGCCGCATTTACTCATGACACTCCCAGGCGTTAATCAGACTGCCGAGGTTGCTACTGAGCCTACTGTAGTTATGAGGTTCTAATCGTTGAGTTATTATATGATTATAGGGCTCGACTTCAGAAGCTATGGACTTGAGTGCATTATTAATAAGTTTTCGTATTTTTTTGATATATAAGTACCTCGCGAGATTTGATAAACTACTGACAAACATGGAGGCGGGTGTAACTAAATAAAAGTTTGTAAAAAAGGCGCCTAGCCTTGTAAGGGATTGCATATACCCGAGAAAATTGACTGGTGGTTGCTAAGACCGAGTGGCCGAGCACTCCGAGCAGTGCGGGTATCAGCCGCAAAAGCTGAGCACGTAGGTTCGATTCCCACCTCGGACGTTGGTGATCTTAATCATTTTTCTTTGGTATATGACATCCAATATTTGTAAAAAGACTTACCTCTATTCATAAACGTCTCATCTTATAAATATGTGATGTTATGGCATTGTCGATATGTCTTGAGGACTACTACATTTGATATGGTTTACTTAAGTTTTTTTAAACTATAAGTGAAAGTGAAATAATTAACCCAGCAGACCAGGAGTGGTGCTGGCCCAGCACCTTTTAGCTTTCAGTCACGTTTCACACTTCACTATCTGTACAACTAACTGTTCGTTTCATAATATAACTAGCTACGAAACGAACGCTACGTACATCTTGTGAAACATTATTTTAAACGGGGAGACCTGTTCGAACTTTGACAATCTCCAATTCGATTTATTATTCATATGATAGACTTTAATCGTGATTCATCTCACTTTATTCTCACTCACGTTTGGTGCTCGCGTGTCATAGTATGTATAACCCGTCCGTATAATAACAATCTGCCTTGTTTTCTGTAAAGTTATTTAGTACGTTGGGTTTTACACCACAGCCACCAGTTATATAGCTGTGATGCCTGTGATATCCCTCCTGCCGCCCAGACAATAAAATTCGCCAATGAATTTTAAATTAATAATGTAGGAAATAGAACATAACTTCTTTTGTTTAAGGAGACCTTTTAATAGGCCTCTGGGAGGCAGGAGGATATTCATTTTAGTGACTGAAGATTTTTAGAGATGAGATGAGACATGATTTCTAGTATTTCTGCTCACAGTGTCTTCCTTACACAATAGCACTTTCCATGAAATTGAATTGCTACGCGCTACGCCTAACGCCAGCCACAGTTATTTTTCGCTTTGTAAGGGTGAAATCACATAATATATATTATATCAGCATGCGTTCGCATTTGGTCTATACAAAATGGTCAATTAGTATGAGACCGCGTCCAGCTTATCCCACGCGTACGCATGTTTACGAGTATCATACTAAGCGGCTAATTTCAATAGACAAAATGCATACGCATGCTGATAAATATGTGTCGTCGCCCTTATGTTTTGTTTTTTATGTTGTGCCTAATTTTAAGGACTATTCATTATCATTATCCAATTGTGGCTATCCTTTGACGGTTACGGTTTTCTCCTGCCTGCAATGTCAGGTAAATAAGTAACAAATCAAATAAAGATTTATTCAATTGGAATAAACTATAGACACAGTTGCAAGACTTGCAAGTTTACAAAGTCGCGCGGCGCGGCGCCCGTCGGCGCGTGACGGACGGCGCCTGCGCCGGCGCTTAGATTATGTTCATGAATATTTTCCTTAAGGCTCGGTAACGGAAGTGTTGCTAACTAATTTTAGAATTACACTTACGCGAGTCTCAAATATATATCGAACTAGGTTACTCACATTTAATGATTAAGTACTCAACATGTTTCGACCCATCAAGAAGGTCCTCGTCCGGAGCATCCTCAGCCAAAGCCCGTGTACTTAATGAAACATGTCGAGCAATCATATACTTAAATTACATGAGTAAACTGTTGGCCTGATATTTTAATATGTTACATACTAAACTAATATATTAACCCTGCTTATATGAACTGGGGGGTTACCATGACGTACTAATGCGATTTAGTTTTGGTTCAGGTAAAGGGACAGACATACATATAGGACCCCTTTGTATATATATCTTTGTGTATAGCCTTGCCTTTCTCTCGACCTAAACTGAATCGCATTAGTACGTCATGGTAACCCCCTGGACTTATTTCTTAAAGGAATATCCGAATATAGCGCTTGATCGAAATTAGTGGAGAAATTGGTAGGACTTTGCCCGACTGTGTATACCCGTACCGCAACTTCTATGTCTGATAATTACACATAAAAGAAAATTTTTGAAATTTATAAACATACACAAGTTAAAGCAAAACGATGGCAAATCACTCATTGTGTGTAACCCTATCAAAACCGGTTTTCTCATTTTAACAAATCCTACTAGCACCTCAAAAGCCATCAAGCTCATTTTACAGCTTGCGCTCATTAAAAGCCTGTAAATTTATTTGCAACCAATACATAAGACGACCTTGCTTCGTGTCTCAAACACAGCCCTACCCTATTCTACATTACCAAACAAGTGGAATTCTAAGGCTAATCGGCTGTGAGATCTCGATTGAGATCGATCGGATCGGTGGCGGGATCATTAACGGTATTAATACCTTGGGCCTTAGTCACTTCATTAAACAGCCAAGGAAACATAGTATTTATGCCCTTGTCTTAAGACTAGCTAATAAACCTATTCAATAGTCGCGTGGCTAGAGCTATAAAATTTAATTGGTTCAAACAATTACGAGGTGTTATAAATTAAACGCGATTTTTCTTAATATTTGTTTTATGTTCTTCCGTAATTCCGTTAAAAACAAGCATTTAAATTATCGGCAAATCTTCAGAGTGACTGAAAATTAAGAACGTAAGGCACTGGTCCCACCAAACTGATTTAGCAATTGATAGCTCTGCTATAAAACAAATAAAAAAGATAATCGCTTCCGTGTAAAGAAAAGACACACAGCGAAATTTGTAGCTACTCGCTCATCTAATATAGTTATTAGCTCAGCGGTGAACTACAAATGTCGCCGTGTCTCTTTTCTTTACGTCGAATATATAATCGTTTCTATAACTCGTTTTTGGTGGGGCCAGTGCCTAAGCCAATATAAAACATTGCCAAATTATAAAAGTTTTCGTCTCCTCGTCCGAGAAAGAGGTGATATTGTTTTCGTAATGATAAAATATAGATGAGAACTCAATCTGACAGCTCATGGAAAATTTCTTCCATCCCGTAAATAGTTTAAAATTGTAAAACGTATAAAGCAATATTTTATCGTAAACCTAATTGCCGTAAGAATAACATCCACGTTAAGTATTGGATTGTGATATAGGACTTGTTTAGTGAAGGTAATGAGAATGAGTTGATTGGCCATTAAAATCAATAGGCTTCGGCATTATTTCTTTAAATATCACAACCAATCACCAACAATACCCCTTTTAAAATCATACTCATAATAATTTAATGTTAATAACCATTCAAAGAAAGTGTTTCGACATTGCACTCAATTGGAGCCCTTTGCCATACGTGAACTATTTCATAGTGACGTTATCAATCAAATTGCAAAAAATCTCGTACTACTTACTTGTCATTTTGACATGGTTGTTAGAGTGGTCAATTGGTTGAATGTACTTTGCAACTGAATTTTTCTTCACGTTATACAGGGTGGTTTTCGATAATCTGTACATACGAAAAGGGTATAAATTCCAGCTCATTTTATCGGTGAAACCGTTTTTATTTTTGCTTTTTACCCATTCCTTTTTTTACAGAATTTTTAATTTTCACTAAAAATTATGAGATCTAATCTAATTAAACCGCTGTAACTTTGTGTCTAGACGTTTAAAACTGACACAAAAAATGCAGCGTAATAACTAAAAAATATTTATTACCAATAATAAAAAAAATAACATACAGAACAAAAAATCCGGAAAAAAAAGATAATCTCATAACTTACTGATAATTAAAAATTCGGTAAAAAAAAACGAATAGCTAAATCCAAAAATAAAAACGGTTTCACCGATAAAATGATCTGGAATTTATACGCTTTTCGTATGTACAGATTATCGAAAACCACCTTGTATGTTACATTGACAATAATTTATACTTACTGTGGAAAAAATATTAAGTGTCGCATCAAAACCACTGAAACAGCTGAAAAACTCAACAGAAGCTAAGCTCTAAATCGTTTTGTGTTGTTGGGAAGATACTCACTCGTACTGCTAAGTAGTAAGTCGCCGATTTTAAAAGAGGGTGGACTATGCTGTCAACTCACATAAATAGTTACGTTATGGTGCTATGATGTAAAATGAAACGGATTTTTAATGGAGTACGACCGGTACCGGGGCCGTTTCTCGAACGCTTGTAACTTGTAATACAAGTAGAAATCTCTTTTTAACACTATTAACTAGATAAAAACTTCCTCTTGTATTACAAGTTACAAGCTTTCGATTTCGGTAAATAGGCCCCAGTAGTAGTGCAGCAGAACGACGACATTAAATTTTGTATTTCCCCATTTAGGAAACAGTTTCATCTTACCAAAACGCACCTTAGATACACGTTCTCATAGGATAATATTAAACAAGGTGGCCAAAAAATAAATGCGTTCCCGTTAACTGGTTTTGGGAATCAGAAAAGGCATTCTAAAACTTTAAAAAATAACGGTTGCGTATTTTTTAAAGTTTTAGAATGGTCGATGAAACTGCACACTTCGACGAGGCGACGAGATCAATGCCACATTACATAATTCAAAATTTACCGACCCTTCTAAAATTAATAAAAAATTGGGGGCATTATAATACCCAAAACCTCACAGTTAACGGATACTGATTTATTTTTGCCCACCTTCTATAAGTTTTACATGCTTACTCGTAGATATACTAACACACACGATTATGCTGTAATTATTGTATGTGTAAGCACACGTCGCGAAGGTTATATGTTGGCGCCGCACTCACTCGCTGATTGCGTTTTGACTAATCTACTCATTAACGGTCGGGTGAGGTTCCAGGCATTTACGAAGGCTAAGTCACCTAGCCAAGGTATTGAATAAAATACTTACTCCGTTGCCTCAGCGACCCGAAGTGGATTTTAGCCTCCGATAGGAGTTGGCGCCAACGCGCCCGGTTTGATGCGATCTCCTCCCAGTTTTCTGCGTTCAGGGGGGCGTAGGTCATTCTCTACCTTGTACTTCCACCGGCCATGCCATGTAGGCTCTTTTTACCGCCCTATCATCAGGAATTCTTGTGGCAGCTCCGGGCCAACGGAGTAATGCAGATTTGATCTCTATAGAATAGAATAAAATCTCTACAGAATAAAATAGTTATATACAATTTCGATAGATTATGATTGATGAGATAGTAGGTATGTTGCCGCTAGATAGACTATTCGTTATTCGTCCCTCTTTTATTAATAAAGTTATACGAAAAGTCAATCTCGGTCAAATCTACAGTAGAGTTAGCACATGATGGGTACGATATTATGAGTATGTCGCCGCGAAATAGACTTCCCGTCTTAATATGGGACCTATTCTCAGTCCCAAATCCTCGCAGGCAACGGGAATGCACTAATTTTCAGCCAAAATTTTGGCGTCGTAAATAGTATCGTAGATATTCTTGTACCACAGTTTAACTATGATACATACATTTTATTTATAAAAAGACTATAAGTTATAATCGCACTCAATGTAATGATTGTATTGGCGCAACGAGGCCATTTGGCAGTTTTTTCTCCCGCGGTGATAGTGGTCTCGGAAACTGTTGACACCTGCGTTGCCTGCAATTTACTACTTAAGATTAATAGTGCAATGTGTAATCGACATTTGATCTAATTTATTAGCATCTAGTGATACTGATATGTCTGCAATACGAGTTTATTTAATATTCTTGTAAATCTTCAGTGCACGTTCCGATTCAGAATGAGAATACGATGTTGATACTGGAAACCTCCATTGTCAAAACCTCCACACTTTAACTTGGAGCCAGATCTGTATTGGTTTTTGATCACTGCCAACATCAAAATGTCAGCATATGGTATGACATCGCCAAGTGATCAAAAATCAATGCAGAATTTGGTCCCAAGTGTTTTATGCGGATTATAACATAGCAGTTGAACCGCTCTTAGAAATGGATTTTTTTCTTTTTTTACAAACAACTAGCCACAGAAGTTCCTGTTGAATCTGAAACATTATTTTCAGTACAGATGGCGCTTTTTTTACGCGCTAGTGCGAGAAGTGGTTCATTTTACGTCAGCTCGAAATCTTCGGAGGGCCATATGAAGGGTCCATGGAAAAAACATATCTAGTCAATTCAAATTACAAAAGGAAAACCACCTTACTTTTAACAGAATAAGGTGTGAATTTGCCCTGATTTTTTTAAGCATTGGACATGTTTTTTTCCGTGGACCCTTCATATGTACTGAAAAACGTCGTACGATACACGTGCGAAAACGAAATTCGTAACTCGTGTCGATTTAAAGCACTCCCTTCGGTCGTGCTTTAATTTATCTCCACTCGTTTCGAGCTTCATTTTTTTCGCACTTGTATTGTAATCTATTTCCTGTGAAAACAAAGGTTATAAAATTAAAAACAAATCACATCCATCTATCGTGAGCTGCAGTCCATTGCTCCATTACGTTTGATTTGTCTAGACTTGCGCTCCATATTAGGCCAAGACCTAACAAACTAGTGCACTAACAATCCACCTCGTTAGTCTGCAACATAATGACTCCCACGCATACGAAAGTGCTTCACATTACATGATGAGACCGCGCGGCAAAAATCGCAGTGCGTAGATTAACACTTATTGTGGTCACTGGCGAATGGAAATTGAATTTGTGTAAAACAATTTATAAGAAATTTATTATACAGGGTGTTCCACGAGCCACTGAAAACCTTGAACGGGGTGATTTGGTAGGTTAAACTGAATAACTTTTACTATGGAGCTAACCCAGAAATCTCAAAAAAAAAATCGCCTTTTTCATATAAAATATTGTGATCAATCGGTCAAAATGTATGAAAAAGACAATTTTATTTTTTAGATTTCGTGATTGGCCCCATATTAAAAGTTGTTCAGTATAGCCTACTAAATCACCCCGTTCAAGGTTTTCAGTGGCTTGTAGAACACCCTGTATAAGACATTTATTTCCATATTATTTACACAAAAATGATATCGGTCTCTGCACTCGGCACAGCCGGTATCGCAGAATACCATTAAACGAAAAAAGAGAAGTTGTATAGTGAAGAAGTATGAACGTGTGTATAATTGTATACGAGTGTGTTGATGTATATGTGGCTACCTCACTATTATGCTTTTATAGTTTTAATAATTTAGGTATTAGGAGACAATAAAATTGAAGCAATTGAGTGGATAAACACTAGTCGCGACGCAAGAATTCTCAAATCAATTAACTATAGAAATATTTTGTAATCGTCCTCTAACATTCCGAAGTTTAAAGCCAAAATCAGTGAAGTATGAGTTGAACTCGTGCCACGAGGATCACGCACTATATATTTTTATTATTTGATATTATTAAGACGGCAACAATATAAGCTAGGTGTTTATTATATTTTATATGCTCCACCGTAGACTGCATCATCACTTACCAGCAGGTATGATCGTGGTCAAACGTCTACCTATTATGAATATGAATATGAATGTCCTTAAACTGCGCCTAAGAAGCCCGTAAATTGGCAGCAGCTTCATTCTTTAAAATACGGTGTACCCACTCATAATAGGTACTGCGATCAAGGCCAAAACGACTGTTTAATGAATTTTTATTCAAATTGGAATGGCAACAAACTATTTTGAATGGTCTAATTTACACATAAAATTAAAATTACTTCCGGTTCTAACCCTACACCTATCAATCAATTCGAAGTAGTTAGTGACAAAAGAACACTTCGTCTTCTCACTAGTTACTGATTTGCGTATTATCTCTACATTTGTAAACGCTCTACATTGCGCCACTAATTGATAGAGCTGAATTACTAAATCAACTCTAACTAATTCTAAATTGCTCTAATTGGTTTCGATGGCGACGAATTTAATTTAATTTTCTCATTAATCCAGATTTCCAATTTAACTTCTTGACATTTAAATGAAAAGGTTGGGTTTTGTAGACACTATATTTAATAAATGTAGGCTACAGACAGATTAGATTTAATTCGTTTGTAATAGTTTATAAATGGAATTTGAAAAAGTTCACCAGATTAAAATGTTGGTTACAGATGTATTGAACAATATTTTCCCTTTCTTTTCCCTTGTGATAGAAATGAATTCGGACATTTCCGTGAAAACACACATCAGAGAGCGGCTAGAGTACTCAACAATACCTGAGCAAGCCTCTATTGTCATGCCGTTAAAGTGCGTGTTGAGATATTTTTGACCACCGTGGCCGCTCCTATATATCTGATGGCGACTGCACCTAGGATAGGGGGGTGCGTATCATAATGAATACGCACTTTTAGTATAATTACAGTTTACAAACGTTCATAACGTATACTAACGTTAGGTATAATGTATTAAACATCTATTTCCAAATAGTATAATACAAAAATAATATAACGTTAATAATATATACCGTTGTTTAGTCTAACGTACATATTAACGAATACGTTATATTACTTACCCTTTTCAATCCGTTCTAGCCTCGGAACCTAACCGATCCAAGTAATAAATCAGGGTAAAACCGACTTGGATTGGTTAGGTTTCGAGCGTAGTTTCCCGGATAAATAAAAGACCTACTTACTTTTAATTAATTGTTTACGCATCGTCATCCTTGCGAAACCAAAAAAGGGGGGACGGGGGGGCGTAGCCCCCCACAAGGGGGGCTCGGGGGGCGAAGCCCCCCCGCATTAAAAAATAACAAATTTGTGCATCCCCTACTCTAACCTGGATAGGTTCGTTAGGTACCTTTTATCCCTTAGAGCAGAAATAGAAGCCCCGCGCAGCGGGGCTTCGTCGACCGGTTCCCAGGTCTAAATCGCTTCCTATACTGATACGGCTTAATAAACGGAAAAAATAGTAAATCAATTCAAATGAAATGTAATGATAATTCTATAGTTTAATTATTAAAAAATCGTAGGGGCTTATATTTTGTGTAAGATAGTTGTTTTGTATATTAGATTATTTCAATGTTATACCAATTAATCGTTATCGTAAACGATATTATATGTTACGTTCATTATACATTTTACAATTACTCATTTAATAGTTATACCTTTTATACGTTATATTTATTACACGTTAGGCATTATACATTTATACAAACTGAATTTATACATTATGATTTATATAGCATAAGTTCGTATACGTTATATTACTTACCCCTTCACGATGATTTCCTTCACCGTAAAGCACTTGTAAATATCAAGTGATATTTGGTACATAAGTTTTTGAAAACCTCATTGGCACGAGCCGGGGATCGAACCCACGACCGCTGTCTTAGGACACCCGGCATACTATTTCAAGCATATATATACAAAATTTTACTTCAAAATTTAAGTTAGTAAATGTACATTTTTGTCTTTCACCGTTCTGTTCATTTCTCATTTCCTCAAAGGTTTACTGGAAGAGATCCCTGAAAGGGATGAGTTCGCCTTCGTTGTATCATATTGTTTTTGTTTGTGTTTCCTGTATTTCTTGTCTAATGTACAATAAAGCTTATACATACATACATATTAAACAACATAGACGTAATATTTGATTTACGTCGTCTTCGTAATAAATATGCCCTATTACGTTATATACCATACATATGATAACGTCCTTAAGCATTATTAATTAAGATCTACATTTGAATAACTAATATGAATAAATAAACAGTATCTATTATTTACATTTGAAGGGATCGACCAATCATAAATCAGCTTTTCAGACAGGATGCACGTCAAATATGAAACGACCAATCAGTGTGCAGTATTCAATACTGATTCCATAATTGAATTAATTCAAATTACGTTTTACTTAGCTATGTCGTAATTCATCGGTGGTTTCAATTTAAAACTTTACAGCAATGTTTTAAGGTTTAGATTGTCAGTGTGTTAGAGTGTTTATTGAATGTGTAAGGACGGTAGTTAGGCGTTATTTATTGTTGCACTAATTGGATTTAAGCTTGTTGTCGGTAGGAGATTAGTGTAGGATGTATATATGTGCGTGGGTATAACATTTAATATAGTTATAACTACCATACTACACTGCTACTACTATAGTATATAGCTATAAATATTAAAGAGCTATGCTTAGATTAAGTTTATTTCATATTTTATGTACGATGATTTTAAAGTATCGAGATGTAGTTATAAGTCAAATAATACACGCGATATAATATTTATTTCGTGCATGAATAACTATTGCGGTAACCGAAGAAAATTATTAAGTACGATTTAATAATTTTACCTACCTACATATACCTTATAGCCGTATTTTTTTTAAACTTGGCATAAATACTATACAATTTCAATAAATTTGTTTTAGATTTACTCTTTTTATCGTTTATTCATTTTATGGCATGTTTTTATTGCATGAAATTTAATGTTCATTCGATATTCTCCAATATAAGTACGGTTTACTATTCAAATTGAACAATCATTACTCTCGATATTACAGATTATACCTACCATCAGCGCGACCTAAGGAGTAACTTTATAAATTACTACAAATATTATAATGTTCTAAAAATGTGATTGATCAAGTCAGTTCGTCCTCAAAAAAGGAAATCGTCCTCGGAAAAGTAAGTAAAGATCACTAACCTAAACTGAATGGATATTTGATTTTATTTATAAATTAATAACGAATCCTTACAATAATACATCGATTATATTTAAAAATTAATAACGAATCCTTATAAATAAGCAATACAGGATCCTATTTAGTTTGTTGTTTATTCCATTCCGTTAAAGCTATATCCTGCTATGTATCCGGCACAAATCTCCGTTTGAAACTGTAACATAGTGTCATCTCTACACTTAGCGATCGTATCACTGAGCAAATAATTACTAATTACACACTTTATTGGCCATTCAGTGATTTCCAAATACAAAATATTTCGCACCTTCGATTATCGCATAAATTACAATTCGTAAGTTGTTTTATGTATACTATTTGCGTCAAGCGGATGAGATAATGTGTAAAAGCTGTGTGGTTGAAGATTATAATTAAAAACGTTTTGAATTGAATAATATATATAACTAAATAATATATAATCGGTATAATTCAATAGAAAAGAAACAAATATTTATTACAACAAGGTTGGACGCCCTAGATTAGATACCGCTAGAGTTATAAAGATCCCTAAAATCCTTCAAAGATATAAAGTCAAAGTCAAATAATTCTTTATTCAAATTGGAATAGCAACAAACTCTTTTGAATCGTCTAGGTATTAAAACTACTTCCGGTTCTAACCCTACACCGCTGACCCAAGAAGAACCGGTAAGAAACTTGGCGGGAATTATTTTTTCAAACAATCATATAACCCTTGGGAGCCCTTTAGTGTGAAGACAGTATGAATACATTTGTCACCAGCCCAATTCTTCCCGTAGGTGTCGAAAGAGTCGACTGAGAGATTGAAGTGTCATTAAAAATTTTTTAATATATTATATTGCTGATGGGCAGCAGCGTTATCATGGTTGTCATACTACTGCGATCGCCAATCCGCTTGCCCAACGTGGCGATTATGGGCATTTACCTCCTAATGCGTACATACGCATAGATAATAGGAGAAGCCTACGTTTAGAAGTGGACTGAGAGAGGCTGATGATGTGTGGTTCAAAATAGAGTACGTCAGCGTTTTCCCGTGCCGTGCATTTCGAAAGAGAACAAAAATGAATTTTTCATTTTAGATGTTACATTGATAAATATGGCAATACGATCTAAGGTACATCACCTTAGATCATGTAATCCAAAAAAGTAAACAATCATGCCTGACTTTCCATAGCATCTGAATGAAATGCGTTCCCAGATATATTTTTACGTTAATATTAATAAATACCAATAATTTTATCTAAAACAGTACATATGTGAACGCAAGGTTTAAGGTTTTAAGTTGGTAACAAAATCAAGATTATGTCCTAAAAGGGCGTGATTATACAATAATGCAGTTTTTTTTTGTGTTTTACTGGTGAATGTTATACTTGATATATAAGGTCCTAATTTATTAGTTGCAGATATTTTAACACATGATACTTTACATTAA
The DNA here is from genome assembly GCA_025490895.1 of Thaumatotibia leucotreta. Classification (NCBI taxonomy): domain Eukaryota; kingdom Metazoa; phylum Arthropoda; class Insecta; order Lepidoptera; family Tortricidae; genus Thaumatotibia; species Thaumatotibia leucotreta. Next base: position 27,002 of record JALPQI010011064.1, read on the forward strand.
AATAATTAACTTTAAATAAGTTATACATGATAACAAGGGTTTTATTAATATAATATACTTTATATTTATTAATATTATAAAATTTTATTAAGGTATATTAAGTACAATATTAGAATTAATTACAAAACAATTTAAAAAAATACAAAAAATTACAACTTAGAACCAACACAAATTACTAAAATTAAATTTACATTCAATATACATACACAGCTTATGACATTACAACCCCGTCCCTTGCCGTTTCCGGTGCAAAATTACCCATAACGCTGTCAGCATTTCCACGCTGGATAGCCAGGGATAACCTTTGCACCAGAAACGCCTCAGAGCGGGGATCCTCTCCCTTTAGTCTGAGCCGGCGACCAATGTTAACTTTAAATATAAATTAAGAAATCTTTTCATGTAACTTTTTTGATTTCATTTTCCTAACAAAAAAATTAATTATAATTTCGTCTAAAAAAATCATCATGTGCATTATCGCATGTCACAATAACACTGCCTCTCTTGTCATCAAACGACACAATCCAACGGAAAATAAGAGGAAAATAACATGACATTGACAATCAAGCATTTAATTTATCGACGTGAAGTGGCCAGTTCCAGTGGCCAAAAGAGGTACGAGAATCTGTTCAAAGAGTTTTCATTTAATAATCACATAAACAGGGTGTCTTTACGTAGAAAATTTGTTTTTCCGTTTTCTCCAAAAAAACATCGTAAAAGCTATAATGTTTCTCGGTTTAATATACTCCAGAGACAGAGTACTGTCAGCTGTAAAAATATCTGCATCTAATAAATTAGGACCTTATATAGGTAATAGAGATCCGAGTGAATATATTATATTTAGCACATAAATCGTTCGGTGGGGTCGCCACATCCTCTGACCTGATTTGTTTATTGCCTCACTTGGGCTCCTTAGGGCTTCGCTACAGACTACCTTAATAGACTCCTCAATATGAAGGCCTAATTGACGTCTCTCAAGCGCCACACGTTTACCTATCAACAAACTTTTTTTTTTAAATTATTATTATAATTTTTTTATTATTTAAATCGTCGCTCGACAAATTATGAAGTTCATGCCAGTGGGTCTAGTCCCGCAATAATTATGAGTTATGATGATCTTGAGAGGCACCGTTTAATGTTCAAAAGTTAAATCTACATTAGTCACAGGTAGGTATTTCAATTCTTGTGACAATAAACGGAAGTCAAACAAGGATATCCGTACCCTATCTCAATTTCACACAAAATGCTGAATCAATTTGTCAAAGACAAGTTCTTAAGAAAAAAATCCGTGTCAGTGACATTACAGTAAAGTACGAATGTAAACTGAATCATGAATAAAATATTTGCACTAATCAGATAACCGGCGCCAGTCAATCGATTATCGCAATGATAAGAGACAATTTCGCAGTTGGTGACGTAGCAGTAGGTGTGAATGGCGCCAGTGATGTCATCGAACCTAACAAGGAAAATGAACACATTGTGTCAGATGAAATAGCGGTAATAAATGAAAATGACGCAAATTACATTATTAAAGATGATGTAGATGCAATAGATTAAATTGAACTAAAGCTGTTAAAGATAATACTAGTTGGATTAGTCGTATACATTTATGAGGATTTCAATTAAGTAACAATGTAATGAATAATTATTGTATACAATTGGATTGTATTAAATTTGTTTGCAAATGTACGACGTACCTACTCTGAATCGTAACAAGAAATTTAAGAAGCAGCGGTATAGAAGTCATAGAATCTTTATATACAAACTTCGGTACTACACCTTAAATTCACATCTTGTAATAGAATAGTATATTACTATAGAGGACGGGAAACGAAACGTTACAGGCCAAGTAGATATATCTGGCCTAAGGAACTAAGGCCAGTTGTTTACATATCAAGTTCAATCATCGAACCAGCCAGATGGTACTTCCTGGTTTAATTTGACGTACATAATGCCAACATTTCATTGTAAGTTTGAGAAAACAATCTTGATTATTAAGCTAGAACTACATTACTCTCACGTTGTATTGTAGTTTAACATTTCCCGCCACCTACTTTATTCTTTTGTGAGAGATCACAACTTAAGTTCCATTTCCACGCCCAAAATAAGCCAACCAATAGCTTTTTAGCATTCTTTGGTCCAAATTTCTGCCTTCCAACGTGATGGGAGTGGCCTTCTAAGCTTTCTATTAGTCGGTTTCGCACATGCGCATTCCATATTTGGGTGCCATCTTTTTATTGCTATTAGGTAGGCAAGGGCAGAATCAGCGTTTTGATTTAACCGACACACTATTTCTAGCATTACTCAAACTATCTCCATTATTACCAAAATGTTCTGCTTCTAATCTACATTTCTTTTGTTTAACAACTAGAATGTTGCAAATTTTACCGTAACTAAAAATTGATAAGTAGCAAACGCAATATTTAGTTGGTATTTCGCAACGAGGTTGGACTTATTTGTCTCGGACAAAGGGCCATTTATTAAGGTGTAATGCAGACCAAAAGAGCATTCGCTGTTCTAACCCCCTACTCTACGAAATTCGATCGCTATACGAAACGTGATTTGTTGATTTCGTAGAGTGGGGGATAGATCAGCGAATGCTCTTTTGGTCTGCATGCACCTTTAAAAGAGCCCAGATTGCAATTGTTCATAAAATGCCTTTATTATTTTAGGATTACAGTTCAGTTGTGGTACCATCGTGCAGGCTTTTAAGTAAATGGATGATTATACGCATTACTAGCAATAGTCTGCAAGTGTTAACAGTGGAAAAATACCAACCAGTCATCAATTGTCAAGAGCTAATTAACGATTAATTTTGAAGTACCTATACCTACATTGATTCGTATTCAACGTTTTTAGATACCTACTTAAATAATTTTAAATGTTAAGTTTTCGTTTAAATAAAGCTCAGGGTTTGATAAAGAATCTGCGTCCGGTTTCAATAAAAGTCTAGATGATGGAATACAATGTAAATATGTACACAGGATGGAAATGAAAAGTGTAGGTATTCCTGACCACAATTTGAGACTATAATGACATATGAACTTTTCTGGATTCAGCATAGTCTCAGAGATATTAACTTACTAAAAAGAAATGATAACAACTGACTTGAAAATGCCCGCACGATGAAAAGTTATTGACGTTAGAGAAAATAAGAAAAAAGTCAGCCAAATATCTTTACTCTCAAAAATACTTTAAACAATTTTTCCCTATAATTTTTTACTGGTCCGGTATAAAAAGTCAAAATAAATAGATATAAAAAAACAAAAAGATTGTCTGCAACTAATACCTCATTACCACCCTTTTTTTATTTTTTTATGTTGGGAAAATGCTTTTACGCATCCTGTCGTGAGACAGGTATGACGGACTACGGAACATTGAGCTCCACTACCGTCTAAAACCCAACGAGTGCCATCTCCGCTTGCTTTTAGCATTCTACTGCGTCACCTCATTACCACCCTGTACCTATCTATAGGTTATAATCATTTAATTATCTTTAACTATACAATGGATTATTTATAATATTAAATCTCATTGCGTTCATATATTAAAGGTACCTAAATATTTTAATAATTTGATGCAAACGGTGTTGCTGGCATCAAACGTAGAGCGAATTCGTTCACACTGATATTTCGTACCCAATGCAGAATAATCTTACCTATCTGAGATTGGTGCATATTGTCGGACTTCGATCGCATACCTTCCTTATCAGTTGCAAAAGAATTCACAATATCCATTAATGTTTCAGGAGCGTGACATTCATTTCCGATACACACCTCTTGATATTAGATATAGATTATTATACTAAATAGGTATAATCGATAGTCGTTACACAATGAGAATTTTTTTAATGGACATCGATCAATTAACAAAATATATGTAGTTGAAGCGATAAGACTATTTTTAAATTGCCTTCTGGTAGAACATACTTTGCTGAACCTAGGTATTACTGCTGCTTTAACATAATAGTGAAAAAATGTAGCATACCTATTTATTCACCTTTTACTTACCAGTAGGGTAGGTCTATTATTTCACAGTACTGATTTAGATTATTTAGATTGCCCACAATAGAATCTAAAAAGCCATAATTGTAAATAAACAATAATTGAATTCTTTATCATTTAAATTTTTTTAAGTAAGTAACGTTCTTTTGACAAGTGACAGAACATCTTGGCATTTGAGCGTTAAAAAATATAGAAAGAATGTAAATGTTAGCGGGTAAATGTCTTGTCTAAGGCTGCGTTTCCACCAGAGATATGCGAGGATGTGTTTCTATACAAATGACACCTCGCTCGAGTCATTAATATGCGTCATTTGTATGCAAACACTTCCTCGCACATGTCTGGTGGAAACGCAGCCTTAGGGTGCGGCTCCACTGAGGCGGAGAGGAGCGGAGATGTGCAAAATTGACCAATTACATTCTTCAAATTCAAAATTTGAAACACTGTCATGCGGTCTCATTGCCCAATTTTGCACATCTCCTCTCCTCTCCGCCTCAGTTGAGCCGCACCTTTATGCGTACCGTTTTTATCGCGTAAGCACTAAAGTTTTTGCCTATTAAAATGGATTCACTGTGGGTGCCAAGACATAAGGATCGAACCGTGGTCTAGGTGCTGTGTATCGTTTATAAAAAATGTACAAAAAATAATCTCGTATATTTGTTCGCAGTACGGCGATGAGCGCGCGGCGGCCGCGGTAAGCGGCGGCGGGCCGGCGGGCGGATGCGCCCGCGCGGCCGGCCGGCGCCGCGAGCACACGGCCGGCGCCGACCCGCGCCGCTACTATGCGCATGCCGAGTGCCCTCACCACTCTGCTCGCGGTGAGTACTATTAGTCTAAGTCCAAATCCCTTCGACGCTTGCCACGCACCGCCACTTACTGTAACGCCGCGGCCACGACATCGGTCTAAAGCGACCGGCTTAGCGGAAAACGGATGGTGCTCCCTCTCGTACCCATATCGGCATCCCGCTCCAACTCGTGGATTCGCTCGCTGCTGGTCACCTTATGCCCCGGCCACGACATTGGTCTAAGGCGACCAGCGGCGAGCGAATCCATGAGTTCTGCTAAGCCGGTCGCCTTAGACCGATGTCGTGGCCGCGGCGTTAGACCAATGTCGTGGCCGGAGCATAAGCCGCGGTAAGCGGCGGCGGGCCGGCGGGCGGATGCGCCCGCGCGGCCGGCCGGCGCCGCGAGCACACGGCCGGCGCCGACCCGCGCCGCTACTATGCGCATGCCGAGTGCCCTCACCACTCTGCTCGCGGTGAGTACTCTTAGTGTAAGTCCAAATCCCTTCGACGCTTGCCACGCACCGCCACTTACACTAACGCCGCGGCCACGACATCGGTCTAAGGCGACCGGCTTAGCGGAAAACGGATGGTGCTCCCTCTCGTACCCATCTCGTACCCATATGCCCCGGCTACGACATTGGTCTAACGCCGCGGCCACGACATCGGTCTAAGGCGACCGGCTTAGCGGAAAACGTATGGTGCTCCCTCTCCTACCTATATCGGCATCCCGCTCCCACTCATGGATTCGCTCGCCGCTGGTCGCCTTAGACCGATGTCGTGGCCAGGGCATAAGGCGACCGGCTTAGCGGAAAACGTATGGTGCTCCCTCTCATACCCATATCGGCATCCCGCTCCGACTCATGGATTCGCTCGCCGCTGGTCACCTTATGCCCCGGCCACGACATTGGTCTAAGGCGACCAGCGGCGAGCGAATCCATGACTTAGAGCGGGATGCCGATATGGGTACGGGAGGGAGCATCATACGTTTTCCGCTAAGCTGGTCGCCTTAGACCAATGTCGTGGGCGCGGCGTTAGACTAATGTCGTGGCCGGGGCATAAGCCGCGGTAAGCGGCGGCGGGCCGGCGGGCGGATGCGCCCGCGCGGCCGGCCGGCGCCGCGAGCACACGGCCGGCGCCGACCCGCGCCGCTACTATGCGCATGCCGAGTGCCCTCACCACTCTGCTCGCGGTGAGTACTATTAGTCTAAGTTAAAATCCCTTCGACGCTTGCCACACACCGCCACTTACACTAACGCCGCGGCCACGACCTCGGTCTAATGCCGCGGCCACGACATCGGTCTAAGGCGACCGGCTTAGCGGAAAACGTATGGTGCTCCCTCTCCTACCTATATCGGCATCCCGCTCCCACTCATGGATTCGCTCGCCGCTGGTCACCTTATGCCCCGGCCACGACATTGGTCTAAGGCGACCAGCGGCGAGCGAATCCATGACTTAGAGCGGGATGCCGATATGGGTACGGGAGGGAGCATCATACGTTTTCCGCTAAGCTGGTCGCCTTAGACCAATGTCGTGGGCGCGGCGTTAGACTAATGTCGTGGCCGGGGCATAAGCCGCGGTAAGCGGCGGCGGGCCGGCGGGCGGATGCGCCCGCGCGGCCGGCCGGCGCCGCGAGCACACGGCCGGCGCCGACCCGCGCCGCTACTATGCGCATGCCGAGTGCCCTCACCACTCTGCTCGCGGTGAGTACTATTAGTCTAAGTTAAAATCCCTTCGACGCTTGCCACACACCGCCACTTACACTAACGCCGCGGCCACGACCTCGGTCTAATGCCGCGGCCACGACATCGGTCTAAGGCGACCGGCTTAGCGGAAAACGTATGGTGCTCCCTCTCGTACCCATATCGGCATCCCGCTCCAACTCATGGATTCGCTCGCCACTGGTCGCCTTAGACCAATGTCGTGGCCGGGGCATAAGCCCTGAAGAGCTGAAGCGGGGCAGGCAGAGCAGCGGCGCATCGAAGGGATTTGAACAGCATGCATTCACATACGTTTGCATTTGTTTAAAGATGCGTTCAAACCAAAAGAGCATTCGCTGTTCATGGCTACATGCACCTTTACATGGCTACGCGTCTTTTGGAAAAAATATGCGTATTTGTACAAACTTTATTGTTTATATTTCTTACATAGGTACATACAGTAGTAGGTACAATAACCATAATAAAGAGTTCGAAAGGTATTATTAACTTACGCGATAAAGTCCGTGTCCATAGTTTTTATTTCACGAAATGCTGCCACGGTAACCGAAGACAACATGCTTCTAACATCGTTTTGTGATTTTACTAAGCATTGATTGAGTACCCATTTTTCAATTTAATAGCAATTTGGGAATATGCACCTACCTTTCGATTAATCTACCAATAAATAACTGTAAAGTTGAGAAAACCAATTATGTACATCGATCGCCTTAAACCACACATGCGCATATCCGTAATATGTAAATAAGGAAAACTTCTGGATTAGCATTTCTTAATGGAACAATCGATTGGTGTTAAAAGACAAAGCTATTAATGAGACATGATACAAATCCTTAATAATTTTCACGATTAGAATTTGTTCGGAAATTGTAGGCACGTGAGATACATGAGAGTGCCTTGTTACATGACGCTTTCATTTTACGCACATTTTTCATTACGTCAATATCACGTGACGAATGTCTATCGGCTCGTGTTTATCTCACGTACAAGTTACAATAGAATTACTTGCCTATGAGAAAAATTCTGATTAAGAATTTATTCGTGCGAATTCACAGTGTAAAGGGTGAATCACACCGGAAATCGTTTAGTGAATTTTAGTCAGTAGATCTTTAGTAGCCAGAGATGGGCATTATTCGAATAAATTTTTATCGGAATAATTATTCGAATAAACAATAATTCACGATTTCTTTATTCGCGAATAATTTAGTCACGAATGATTTATTCGCGAATGAATCATTCGCGAATAAATCAGCCACGAATGAATTATTCTGCTGGTTTTTAAATGACGAATGATTTATTCGTTATTTTCATTCGAATAAATCTACGAAAAACATATTTTTTCTGTTGCATTATATTAAATTAAACAACATCAAGCATAATATTTAACATAAATCGTGAATACTGTAATTTTTTCTAAGTTCTAGCACGCTAAAGAATGTTAAGGGTTAGGGGTAATATATAAACCCAGGTAGTAAGTATAATTAGCGAGACGAGTGGCGACCGGGGGTGGCGGGCGGCGACGGGTGGTGGTGGGTGGCGACGAGTGGTGGTGAATGGCGACGGATGGTGGTGGGTGGCGACGGGTTGCGGTGGGGGGAGGCGGGTGGCGACCGGGGGTGGCGGTGGGTGGAGGCGTTGGGTGACAGGCGGCGGCGGGTGGTGGTGGGCGGCGACGGGTTGCGGTGGGGGGAAAGCGGGTGGCGACCGGGGGTGGCGGCGGGTGGAGGCGTCGGCGTCGGGTGGCAGGCGGCGGCTGGTGGTGGTGAGTGTCGGCGGGCGAAGGCCGGGGGTGGCGGGCGACGGCGGATGGAGGCGGGCACCCGTCACCTCCAGCCACCACCCATCGTCACCCGTCACCACCCACCTCCCCCCGCCATCGCCCGCCACCCCCGGCCTTAGCCCGCCGCCACCCGTCGTCACCCACCACCACTCGTCGCGACCCATCACCACCCGCCGTCGCCCGCCACCCGACGCCTCCCCCCGCCGGAACCCGTCGCCACACACCACCACCTGTCGCCATTCACCACCACTCGTCGCCACCCACCACCACCCGTCGCCGCCCGCTACCCCCAGTCACCACCCGCCTCCCCCCACTGCAACCCGTCGCCACCCACCACCAGCCGTCGCCGCCCGCCACCCCCGGTCGCCACCCACCTCCCCCCACCGCAACCCGTCGCCACCCACCACCATCCGTCGCCATTCACCACCACTCGTCGCCACCCACCACCACCCGTCGCCGCCCGCCACCCCCGGTCGCCACTCGCCTCCCCCCACCGCAACCCGTCGCCACCCACCACCATCGGCCGCCGCCCGCCACCACCCGTCGCCAAAGAAGTGCAGAAAGTGACTTTGTTTTAGTAATTATTCGTGAAAATTCATTCGACGAATAAATTATTCGTGATTAAATTATTCTACGAATAATCTATTCGAATAAAAATAATCATTCGACAATTTCATTCGTCATTCCCGATGATTTTTTTTATTCTTATTCGTTATTCGTCATTCGAATAAATTTTGCCCATCAGACACTAGTAAGCTTAGCACACATGATTATTGGTGCGTGCGACAGTTTGCCTCCGCGAGATAGACTATCTATCCCTCTTTTATTAAAGTATTTAGTAAACGACGGGTAGTCACTCTCACGCTGAAATTTTGTCGCAAAAATCATGACATGTGCTAAGGTGTAGGGTAGGTAGGTATATTAGAGAGCTTATCGCGGAACATGACGTCACATCCTCGTCTCTTCTTTGACGTGTCAGAAAGTTATGTCACGTTTTACACTATAATCATGTTTTGTTAATGTCATGAATAATAAGATTAATTGCTATTACTATACACGAAATAAGTTTTATGTTAGCTTTGACTCTGGCGATGCGAATTCCCATGGGTCAGGACGGTTAGTAAAGAAGTAGGTTCACAGCTAAAAATAATCCGCACTTTTTAACTCAATTTCCTAGTAGTGCAGTCGAGAAATGGTACAAATTTATTTCTGGCTCATAATTTCAAGAATATAAAAAATATAAATAAATATCTTGGGACATCTCACACAAATCGACCTAGTCCCGTGGTAAGCTCAATGCACAATTTTAAGGCTTGTGATGTGGGTACCATGCGACGATATATATGATAGATAGATACATATAGATACTTAAATACATAGACAGCCATGACCAAGGAACAAATATTTGTGATAAATAAATACACAAATAATGCCCTCGCCGGGATTCGAACCCAGAACCTCCAGATTCGTAGGCAGGGTCACTACCAACTAGGCTACGGAGGCTGACAAAAAAAGCAGAAAGAAGCTGAAGAAAAATTGAACATACAATTTTGAAATGGTAGAGACGAATTCTCAAGCCCAAGAAATCAAGTTTATTGGTAATTAAAAATGAAATAGCAGAAAAAGATTACACAGCAGCCGTAACATGATTTTGCAAGTATCGAGAACGTGCTCGCAATATGTCAGTGTGAGTGCGATAGAATGAATTACGTATCGAATAAAAGTACTTTGTGCATCAAGGGAGGTAAGCACGGAATTACTAACGAGAGTGTTAGAAGCCCGACGCCGTTAGGCGGAGGGCTTTTATGACTCGAGTTAGTATTCCGCTTACCGACCGTGATGCATACAATGTTTTTCATCACACTTGCCGACAAAAAAATAAATTTAAGACATAATATTATTTTCATCACACTTGCTGTCTAAGCGCGCCATTGCTTACGTGCGTAGCGGGAGTAATAGAAAAGCGAAATTCCCTAGGGAGTAACAGAAATATCAGTACGTCATTTAATAATATTTTGTCTTAAAACTTATTTTTTTGTGGGCAAGTGTGATGTAAAACCTTGTATGCATCACGGTCGGTAAGCGGAATACTAACTCGAGTCATTAAAAGCCCTCCGCCTACGGCGTCGGGCTTCTAACACTCTCTAACAGTAATTCCGTACTTACCTCCCTTGATGCACAATGTACTATAAATGACCTACTGACATTTATATTACTCCCTAGAGAATTTTACTTTTCTATTACTCAAGCAATGGCGCGCTTAGACAGCAAATGTGATGAAAAAGTACTTTCCAACTCATGGTACAGCTACTGTAGGCTTAGCACAGGATTAGTGCGACAATATGACGCCGCGAGATAGACTATGCATCCCTCTTTTATTCATATAGTTAGTAAGAGATGGAAAATCTATCTCGCGGCGACAAACTGACATACCAATCATGTGCTAAGCGTACAGGTTTCGTCAAACCACAGACACGTAGCTACATCAAACTCGTGTACTTTATGATATTATTAACACGTTACTTGCAGTCTGAATAATTGAATTGATGATGTCAATAAAAAGTAATTCATTGCCGTTTGACATCTAATCTGCATTCTTGTGCAGTGACGCGCGGGAGAAAAAACGCAGTTACACATAACTCATTAATAGAATATAAACTAAGCACCTTTTAATTAATAATCTTATAATACATTTGATTCATATTATATCTTCTCATTAGGATAGACCAATATCTGAATCCTGAGAACTGTGGGACAAACATTGACAAACCTACAGCTTAATAAATTAATATCTTCAAATACATTTATAACTTCTGAAAAATTATTGCACATACGTAGGTTGCCCTGAAAGTTTCGGGAATCGGAAAAAATACGCATTTTAATGAAATAAAAGTACTTTTATTGTTTTTCAAAGTATTCTCCTTTGTGTTTAATACACTTTTTCATTCTCTGAAACCAGTTTTTAAAACAGTTATTGAAGTCTGAAGTGGGGGTTGACAAAATGGCCATTTTATAAGCGTCGACTGCTTCTTCCGCGGTCTGAAAACGCTGACCACGCAACCGATTCTTTATTTTCGGGAAAGTAAAAAAATCGTTGGGACTTAGGTCGGGGCTGTACGGAGGATGGTCCAGTAATTCGACGTTTTCGCCCTTCAGATAGTCGTCTGTTTTCTGAGCGGTGTGAGGGCTGGCATTATCATGGTGTAGTATAATACGGCGGTTAGGGTTAGTTTTTCGCAGTTCAGCAAAAACAATCGGTAAACAAACGCCTATATACCAATCGGCATTGACAGTTCTTCGATCTTCAAGAGCGATAGTCGCCACGTGACCCGATTTGGAGACAAACGTGGCTACCATTTTTTTGATCGTGCTGCGAGAACGAACAACTTTTGTCGGCTTCGGTTCGTCTTCGTAAACCCAAACTCGAGATTGGTTTTTCGATTCAGGCTCATAAGCGTAAATCCATGATTCGTCACCTGACACAATACTAAAAACGGCATTTGAGCTTCCTCCATTAAATCTTTTTAAAGTTTTGCGGCACCAATTGACACGTACCGTTTTCTGGTCGTCAGATAACAAGTGAGGAATCCACCGGGAAAATAACTTCCGCACGCCCAACTCTTGTTGTAAAATAACTTGTACCTGACTCATTCCAATGCCTAAAGTCTCCTGAATCTCCCGATATGTAACATGCCTATCTTCCTTTATCAGTTGGCGAACAACATCGATGTTTAGATCGGTAACGGCCGTTTTCGGTCGACCCTCACGTACGTCATCTGCAAGAGACACACGGCCACTTTGGAATTCCGAATACCACCTGTATATGGTCGTCTTTGAAGGTGCTTCACTACTAAAAGCAATAGTTAATCGGTCTCCACATTGTTGTTGTGTTAATCCACTTTTAAAGTCATAATAAATCATTGCTCTAAAATTTTCGCGGGACAGCTCCATTTTCACCAGCGACTCAACGACTTTAAAAAACAATTGAAAATCGGACATTGTTTTTTTTTTCTAAGTGGCCAGTGTTTTCGAATAATGAGACTATGCTTGTAAGAAAGAGGTATAACACATGTCAAATATACGTTCCTAAGTATTAAATTCCCGAAATTTTCAGGGCATCCTACGTAATTGCAAAGTTGCAATACCTACCTAGACGATTTATTTTTGTTTTTTTTTAGAAGAACTTCTGAAAAAATTGAGTCAGTACATTTTTTTTTATTATTATAAACCAAAAATAAATCGTCTAGGTAGGTACCATAGAATGACTAAATAAAACAAAGATTATTATTTTAATTCAATTTATAATGCAAACCATGTTGTCAATAGAAACACGTGATAACGTCATCGTAACTTCGAGAAAGTTTTGTGCAAAGTGATTTTCTTAAAACTCATTAAATGACAATAATTTACATAAAGTTTAATCAATTACAGTACGGCAACGTCAATTGCAATGATTACGAAATCTTTTCCTTAGCTAATGAAGTGCAATAATCAGATGACAATAATCTACTTACCTATGTTAATTATGTTAAAGACGCAAATTTTAATAATATGTATATCTAATTACAACAAATAACACATATATGTAAAGCGTTGCTTAAAAAGTGTATCTATCAAACCGCATCTGATTAAAAACCATTAATGAAATGATATAAAAATAACCACAAAAGTATTTCATTAAGTCAACATCTATTAACCCACTGACTGAGACATAAAAGCATAAAAAACGGTAACGCCATTTTAATTTTCTCAAACGATTTGACCAACATGACGACAACAATCAGATGATAGTCCGGAAACATTTTTATCGGACTCGTATTGGCGCGGCGGTGCTCACCGGTGGCATTTCCAATTCCAATAAGGCCGGCCGGTCAAATCGTCTACATTTTATTCCTCTAGTCGAGTCCATCGTGGCAGTATGCTACGCGCCGTGGTCTACGCTAGTCGTCTTAGAAAAAGTTGCGCTACGCTGACAGCTGTAGCCGCGCGGCGCGACTGAAAATTTGAAAATGGAATCTTTTAAGCGTTAACGAACTTTTTAATTTTTTCAATAGTGATTATTCACTGTTCATGGCTAATATTTAAGTGCAAAAAATATGACAAAACGGACGTTAAGAGAGCACGCGAGTGATTAAAATATAATTTTTCAAATGAACGGAAGTGTTGACCTCAAATTTTATGTATGATTTATTCAAAACCTTGGACAAATTTAATTTTGCTCATGGCAATTAAAATGGTAAGTGGATTAATATTAAATATTTACGTCTTTATTTAATTTTAGTATCAATATATCATTAACTACTGCTTGATTTTTAATTCATAGCCACAGAATTCAATAGTTGTTTACATTTGATCTAAATATTCTTGATTTATTTTCCTATAATATTGAATACGTTCTAACCAAGTTCTAACGTATTAAACGTACCGATAGCATTGCTTCCAACCTAATGAAACTATAATATTGTATTTCAATAGATCGTAAAGTATCGCGAAATGGAACTCTGTAAACATAACATATAGCAACAATCGAACCGACCGTGGAAGGGAATGAAACTATGGCTTGTATAAGCTAAACAACATAATAACTCAACATTGACTTCATGTAACCGTCTAGTTACCCGCTAACGTTGAATATACAGGGCGTCCCAAAACCACGGGACATGAAGGGAAAGTACCTTAAATATCGTAGATAAGGTATATACTGAAATAACACTTTATGCTATTTAATAGTTAGTGATTCTGCATTCACAATTTTTTTATTTTATTACTTGCTTCGTCTGGGAATCGAACCGACTCAAATGTGAAAAATAAACAAAACACCTTATGATGCCAATCGAGAGCATGCATCTAATAAAATAAATCTTTTAAACTAACCTAGTTCCTCAAAAGGAAGGAATTGAGGTTACCTATAATGATTAAAAAATCACGATTAAAATATCAAGAAAAGTATTGCTGTTCAAATCTCAAAAATAACTACTGATCAGACAAAATCTATAAATGCAGCATTGCTCACTATTAAAAATAAGATAAAGTCTCACTTTACGAAAATAGTCTATGAACATTTTTAGAGTTAAATTAGTTTAATAACTGATCGATCTGATCTGAATCGATAACCATGACCAAAAGAGAGAGTAGAGTTTTTTTTTTCATATTTTACTAAGTTCTTAAGTCTCTACATCTACACGCTCAGCTGCTCTATACTTCCTCCATTTCACATCCTATAGGATAAGTCTATAACCAACGAATTATTTCAATGACTTTGAATTATAGTGCAAATGTTATGCAATTTTTCATACCTACACATACTTGTACCGTAGGTATAAGTAACAACTATTTCTTTATACCACGTATATTAAGTAGCTTCCGTAGCCTAAGGACGCCAGCAACTCTGGAAGTATCACATGCATGTGCATATTCGAATTGCAAGCCCTAGCCAGTAAAAAGTAGGTATTGTTGCTGTTAAGTGTCTATAACTATTTTATAATTTAAAATAATATAAAAATATGGAAATAAAATAAGCATTTCTTAGTATTCGAATACTAAAATGGACCGAATATTCGTATT
>JALPQI010011065.1:0-40910 GCA_025490895.1 Thaumatotibia leucotreta
CACCCAGGGCTAATGAGGCCCTGTGTGCTTAGACAAGTTGCCAATCGCTAACGCTTAATCGTCAATCGTAAACGAAAGGCAGCTAACTGTCTTTGTCGCGCTAAAATGAAAGAGTGACAGAGAGGGAAAACTACGATACGCTACTAAGCGTTAGTGATTGCCAACTTGGCTAAGCATCTGACGAAAACCCCACGGTGCAAGACGCTTTATCGCTGCGCCCGGCTAATGTAATCGTAGCTCTACTGTTGGAATAGTTAAGCCGAGAGGAGAGTAGTTAAAATTATTTGCATGTTGAAATAGGAAAAGGCGAGGCGTTGCTTGACTACATAGTTAATGACAGTTATTCACGCTTTATACAGTGAACCAAAGTAGTTGAACATGCATAATAGTACATTTCCTAACTAGTGCGGGAAAACTTTTTTCGGCGAGGGTGAAAGTTGAAGCCTGAGTGAAACGAGGGCGACAATCACCCGAGTTAAAAAAAAGTTTTTGCACGTGTAAAAGGGACGATTTTTTTCATAACAAGTGCGTCAAAAAGAGAAATTATCGCGCGCGAAGCGTGCGTAAAGTTCATTTTTGCGCACTAGTTAGGAAAAATACATTTCATGGGACTATCTGACACAAATCTGCCTAGTCCCACAGTAAGCTCAATTAAGGCTGGTGATGTGGACACTAATTACACGACTATTATATGATAAATAAAAACATAATTAAGGTAAGGTGGGGTATAATGTTTGAAAATGGTCACGTGATTTTTCGTACAAATCTGTCATTCTCATACATTTATTACTAATCGCTTATCGTAGTTTTATCGTATAAGATTATAGACTGGCATCTTGGCTATGCCTGCAGAGGCCCATTTCTCAAAAGCTTGTAACTTGTAATACAAGTGGAAGTCTCTTTTTGACACTATTAATTTGATAAGGACTTCCGCTTGTATTACAAGTTACAAGCTTTCGAGAAATGGGCCTAGCTCTCCATTCTGTAATATGTTCTCAGATTTCTGTTGACAATGAGCTTTTGGATCCCAAAATTACCTACTACTGATAGGAATTTGAACCAATATATAGCCGTCACTTTGAAGTCCACTTTAACAGTTTATTGTGGGCAATATCTAAGAATTCAGAATATTTCATTTGTTATAGTTTACAAATGAGCCTTATATCTATGACGTTAAGGGTATCAAAAAAATTGTGAGTTATTAATAAGGGTTATTCTATAACTGTCTAAAGTTCATTCTTGAATCTCAGGGGTTTTAAACATCGAATTCCATCCAAAGATAAATTAGAGAAATTGGATTAAAAACTTTAAAAGAATTTTTAATACCTCATACCTGGAAAAGATCCCTAAGTTTGAATCAACTTTTACTAAAATTACAGCTGGGTGGGATCACAAATCTTTTACAGAGAAACCCGCAAATAAATCAGTCAATCCGTTTTGGGAATAAATGGGAACATTCGGTTGTGCCCAAATAACCTATAAACAGACCACATTAACTTTCCCAGTAAATGAAATATCAAGAATAAATTGACAGTTAATTAGCTTAGAAGAGTTAGTTTGTGTGATCCTAACTTAGTTGCAGATATTTTTATTGCTGATAGTATGGTCGAGGAAATTAAATGTTTAACTCTTTATGGCTCACTTTACATTGAACGTGCTTAGTGCATACTACCTACACAACTAAATCAACTTGAACCGCGAAGTGCTAAACATTAAATTTCCTCGACTGTACCTGCTCTGAGCCAACCATTGTTTAACTATTTCAATATTTTGTAACTTCCTTTTTGAAATATTCTGTAAGCTACTGTTTTAGTTGTTTACGATAAATACTATTATGTGAATTATAAATATTAGATGTCATATACCAAAGAAAAACGACCAAGATCACCTATGTCCGAGGTGGGGATCGAACCCACGTACTCAGCTTTCGCGGCTGATGCCTGTACCCCTCGGCCACTCGGTCTTAGCAACCACCGGTCAAATTTCTCGGGTATATGCAATCGCTTACAAGGCTAGGCGCCTTTGACCATTCTCTGAGGGTAAGCAATACGTGCCTGCACCTCCTATTTAGAATAATTTAAGTGTTCTAGAATAGCTAGAGAGAACTGGTGCTGCCATCTATTGAACATATTGCGAAACTACAAATCAAATTATTTATTAACTAAATATTTTGATTTGTACTTAATACTATATGAATTATAAATATTAGATGTCATATACCAAAGAAAAAACAATCACCTCAGAGAATGGTCAAAGGCGCCTAGCCTTGTAAGCGATTGCATATACCCGAGAAATTTGACCGGTGGTTGCTAAGACCGAGTGGCCGAGGGGTACAGGCATCAACCGCGAAAGCTGAGTACGTGGGTTCGATCCCCACCTCGGACATAGGTGATCTTGGTCGTTTTTCTTTGGTATATGACATCTAATATTTATAATTTATATAGTATTAAGTAGTGTGACTACTGGAGAAAAATTAAAAGTACAAATCAAAATATTTAGTTAATAAATAATTTGATTTGTAGTTTCGCAATATGTTCAATAGATGGCAGCACCAGTTCTCTCTAGCTATTCTAGAAAACTGTAAAGTATTCTAAATAGGAGGTGCAGGCATGTATTGCTTACCCTCAGAGAATGGTCAAAGGCGCCTAGCCTTGTAAGCGATTGCATATACCCGAGAAATTTGACCGGTGGTTGCTAAGACCGAGTGGCCGAGGGGTACAGGCATCAGCCGCGAAAGCTGAGTACGTGGGTTCGATCCCCACCTCGGACATAGGTGATCTTGGTCGTTTTTCTTTGGTATATGACATCTTATATTTATATAGTATTAAGTAGTGTGACTACTGGAGAAAAATTAAAAGTACAAATCAAAATATTTAGTTAATAAATAATTTGATTTGTAGTTTCGCAATATGTTTACTATTATGTGGTCAGAATTGATTAAATAACATCGGTTTACCAGTGTTGGTAGATATTAGAAATTAAAGATATCTTGAATACCTACCTACACTGTGACTACTGTCGTGCTGAAAATAATTTTAATTTAAACTTCTTTTTTGAGGATAAGAACTAACGTGAGACTCAAACACATTAAAATATTAGCAATCATCGACTTAAATACGCGAGTAACCCGGCTCGATAATATTTTAATATACTTTTTAAGGCTTTGTTATCATATTTCCGTTTACAGAGTTCTGTTTTTATCTTATAACTGATGTAAATACAAGAGCTTACATTGTTCTAAATTCCGTTTGAGAGTATCCAAAATTTGCTTTCCAACGGAACCCTAATTAAATAACACAGTTTCAAACAATTTTTCCTTTTTTCTAAGCTTGCTTTTGGAAACTAAGCCAATATAGGCGCCATTTTGAAGCCCACTTTAACTAAACATCGAATTCCTGCTAAAGAAGCGAGCAAAATTCGTTTAAAAACTTCAAAAGACTGTTTAACCCCCTTCTGCGTAAAGGTTGTTTCACACCGACACAAACTTTTTGTCTGCATAATTTTCCTGAGAAACTCTCTCGGGCTTTAGACTTTATAATAACTAAGCAGTGAAACTAAACACGCAAGTGTATGAGGACCTTTATGTTATGTAACTTGATGTAAAGACTTAAAATGTCTTTAGTCCGTGACAAAGTTTTAGCTTCAATTTTGTGCCCAAGTTTTAGTTGTAAGCTCTTAAAAATTGAAAATTATAAGTTCTTCTAAAATGTAGGTAGATAACTAGAGCTAAAATATTTTTGATTGTATTTGTATAATGTGTTTATGAATACTTAGTAAAGACTAATGCTACATTTGCTACAATAGCAGATAAACTAATGGAGAGACACTTCTTTATGACTAGTATCTTTCAGAATTCGTGCTTTTGTTAAAGATGTTTCTCTGAGATACTACATATTATAAAAATAAACAGTATGATGGGTGGGGGTGTGGGTCGACATGAAACATTAAGCTACGTGAGTTATGACCCGATTCGCCAAATATTTTAATAGGTATAGGCAAGTCAGTTCCACTTTAGTTATAATTCCAAAAAAAGGATTTATAATTTAGAAAACTTTGATTTTTGGACAGCTACTTGGCCATTCCATGATGCTCACTAATCATTTTAGTAGAGCGTATTAGATTTTTTTTCTAGCAAACTATGCAACCTTTGTTCTCTGGGCGACGTGGTGACTTTTTTGAAGTCGGTTAAAAATAATTTGTAATTCAAAACCACATTATACAGTGGTTTAGTTTTGTTATATTATGCGGTGAGAGAATGTCACTTTTCCGCCTACTTTAGTCATAACATTATAAATATAATAGGTACGTATGTATCACATCGTTTATATCCGTGGGTAGGTAAATGACATAACAATCTACGCTCGGTAATCCCACGATTTCCGACACTAATTCCTACCGGCATGAGCCTATTTAGCTATCAGATAATGACATCCTCATTATTGAAGCAACTGTTTATTGTAAGTATTCGTTCATTATAGCAATTTTCTGAACGACACTGGTAAAATAGGTTATGAGTTTATTCAACGTTCAGTAGTTCCCCAGTTCAGTGGGTCAGGTTGGAAAAAATATGGGTCCACAATAGTCTACGTGGTAAGATAATACCAGTGTTAGGTACCTTTTATTGTTAATTATCCTTAGCCTTGTTATTGATTTAATATACTCGTACATACATTGTCCCAGCAGTTTGTAAGTAGAAAAAGGGGCTGGCTCCTTAGCTGTTATTACATATTCAAGTTCTGTTCATAAAATACTTGACGGTAAAAAATTGCATGAGGTTCAATTTTTAGGGTTTTTTTTTCATTTGCCACGTTTTCTCACTGTCAAATTGTTTTGCCAGAGCACAGAATAATTATTTTAGTATTAGTAATAAAGTTAATAGTTGAATATGTAATCAGTCAAGCGTCTATCAAATGACTGATGCTGATTGGAAAAAATATTTCTAACACATACGTCACCACCCATTTGATGTCCCTCGGGAACACCTTTTATAGGTACATGACATGTGTTATCATCATTATCGTCATCAGCCTATGTCAGTCCACTGCTGGACGTAGGCTTTTCGTTCTCTTAGCGTATAGACACATTAGGAGGTAAATACCCATAATCGCCACGCTGGGCACGCGGATTCGCGATCGCTATGATGGGCGCTGCTGCCCATCATCAATCTTCTATCGAAGAATGTTCAGTGACACTTCAATCTTAGTCGACTCTTGCGACACCCGCGTGAAGAGTTGAGGTGGCAAATGTATTCTTACTGCTGTTACCACACGGCATAGCGTATGTAATAATGGTTACATGGGTAGATGTGTATGTAATGCTCATGATGAACTGTATTTTGTTGCAGACGTGCCCGCACACGGCCGGCGCTCGTCTCGGGGCGCAGCGCGGCCCCCGGGCGCGTTGAGTTGACAGCATGCTAATCGACAACATCACTGCCAACCTCACCGACCTGGCCGACCTCTCCGCCAGCCTCCCCGCCAGCCAGTACTCTCTCGTCCAGAAGATCATCATCGCCATCATCGCCAGCATCCTATCAGTCCTCACCGTCGTCGGCAACTCCATGGTTATGATCAGCTTCAAGATCGACAAGCAACTCCAAACGATTAGCAATTATTTCTTGTTCTCGTTGGCCGTTGCTGACTTCGCTGTTGGGCTGATCTCCATGCCTTTATACGCGATGTTCACCATATACGGGTATTGGCCTCTCGGGCCTCACATATGCGACACGTGGCTGGCTTTAGATTATCTAGCGTCGAACGCCTCAGTTTTAAATCTGCTGATCATCAGCTTCGATAGATATTTTAGTGTGACGCGACCGTTGACTTATAGAGCTAAGAGGACTACACGGAGAGCCACAGTCATGATAGGCAGTGCGTGGGGTTTCAGTTTAGTGTTGTGGCCTCCCTGGATTTACGCGTGGCCGTATATAGACGGCGAACGCAAGGTGCCCCCAAACGAGTGTTACATTCAGTTCATAGAGACTAACCAATTTATCACGTTCGGGACGGCTATAGCCGCCTTCTATGTGCCAGTGACTGTGATGTGCATACTGTACTATCGGATATGGCGCGAGACGAAGAAGCGGCAAAAGGATCTGCCGAATCTACAGGGTGGGAAGAAACACGACTCGTCTAAAAGGTCAAATTCTAGGTAAGTTTTAGTTTGTAATATTTGAGCCTATAACCAGCGTTAATGGGTGTATTAACGCCGGTTATAGTAATTTAAATAAAATTGTACCTAATATAGTTACGATTTCAGAAATGCGCCCATTTTATTAGTCTGTCGAAAAATATTCATGTGTATCGAAACAATAGCAAATAACATTAGTTCCTATTTTAGAAATCTATTCTGAATACTTTAATAACTTAACGTACTGCAGTGGGTGTAAAATACGTACGAGCCAGAAATAACATTTTTATGTATTAGGGAAACGTGCCAAATAAGTATCCCACGATTGAGTATTACATAACATGCTTCTATCTTAAACAACTTCAAAAATGCAGCGTAATTTTATTGTTGGTCCCTTTTTTCATACGCATGTGTAGACAAAAATTTATGGCTGAAATATTGTTTCTCCGAAAACGAATGGGAATGAAGAGAACACTTTCATGTGTATAAATAAACAACAGCGAGTTTCACCAAAACACGGTGAGACATTTAACTTACTCTGTCATCGAGAACAAAGTTCAGCTGCTACCTTATAGTAAAAATAGAAAACGTCCAAACTTTTCCATTTACATTACTCAGGATAAAAGAGATCCTATAAAAGACAACGGTAGTTTCGAAGTTTTCGAATTTATTTAAGTAACTGATCAAGGGTTCTCGTTACTCGATACAAGAAAAGGCTTTCAGGGAATTCGCAATCGAAATTTATTTACCTCCATCTCGCTCACTCGTTGAAGTAATAGGATATAGTGAAAAAGGAGATGCGACCGCACGGGATTTACGGCTTCGGAGGCAGTTTGTCTTGAAGACAGGTTGGTCCATGTAGATTTATCTCTGCGATAGATTAAACATCCATCGTCCAGATGGATGGAGATTGATAGTGGATCTGTGGGAGCTTGGACGACGGACGTAAATAAAAGCTTAGAGACACGCTTCGACGTTTCGACAACGTGAATATCACGACAAAGAACGAAAATCGTACCCAACGGAATGGCTAAAAGAAGAGATAAAATTCAATGGTTAACGAACCATCACTAGGTAAGACATAAATATAACCTAACCTAGTTCAATATTTATTGAATAAAAAATACAACAACATAACCTGTAAAAAATGCGTAATATTTATTTATAAGTTGTCTCTAAGGGCCCTGTCGCAATAGAGATAATGTAAACATGAAATATTATACGCTTTGAATATTTATCCCACAAACAACCTTCCTACAGAATAAATTCTCTTCCTGCTGGTAAAACGAATGGCTCCTACTTTATTCTACTCAGACGTGCACAAGACAAATGTGTTGTCATTATGCACTTTTTCAAGCGGTGCAGACAGCCGGTGGGCACTGAAGCGAGTGCGCGATGCGCCGCCATTTTGAAATTACAGCGTCTTATATAATGTTATTTACTCCAGCATTGTAATCTGACAAGGAGACGGATGACACACGACGACGACGACATTGACATTTTAACGGTATACATTCTAAACGTTGTCTGTACAATAGAAAAAAAGTAAGCAATATTTTTAAATAATAATATGCACTAGTGTTTTTTATTAATTGAAAGAGGTGGCATACGTCAGCTTGGTATTCAGCTCCCAACTTGATATTTTGCTGTCGTAGATAATTATGTACCTATGCGGCTGTGCATAATTAGGCATTATCACTCTCGTGTGATGCCATTATGAAACTCACCTGCTGTTCGTTTCATAACACTACATTCATGTGTAGGGCCTCTCATTATGCACCACCCACATAAATAACTATCACAACTAGTTTCACTTATTCCGTTCATATAGTAGACGTTCATATAGGTAAGAACGACTATGCAATACAGTGATATCCTTATATCAAAATATTAATGTATATTATAGCGATTGTGTATTTTTCTCCCTAGTTGTCAATACAGACCCTTCGAACCTGTCATGCCCTCGTTTTACGCACGTGTAACCCCGCGTGCGCGTTTTTGCGGTTAGATATTTTTAGACGTTTCAATTGAGAATTTGTACAGATATAAGAATTTTAATTATTAGATGTCATAATTATACCAAAGAAAAAAGAACAAGATCACCAACGTCCGAGTGGAGACGTTTTTTTTATTTTGCTGTAATCCTATAATGTGAGGTTTCGTCAAATAGGTCTTTTAAAAGTAATCAAAAGAAAGCTTTTAATAAAAAATCATTATTTTCGGAGATAACCTCTAACTTTTGATCCATGGGTCCAGAAAACATGAAAAAGTCGAACGAAGTTCGAACATAATCAGCCCAGCCGTTTTCGAATAACTACGGAAC
Source organism: Thaumatotibia leucotreta (assembly GCA_025490895.1). Classification (NCBI taxonomy): domain Eukaryota; kingdom Metazoa; phylum Arthropoda; class Insecta; order Lepidoptera; family Tortricidae; genus Thaumatotibia; species Thaumatotibia leucotreta. Next base: position 8,453 of record JALPQI010011065.1, read on the forward strand.
CTTATACTGCGCACGGTCCGACATGATCCTGGCCGGTTTTTTAGTAGTTTTTGTATTACGGTTGGATTGGTGTTCACAAAGCAGTCTGCTAGCTAGGGGCGAAAGAGGGTTCAGTACCTTTAATTACAGGAAGGGTTGTTAGCTCCGTTCAAGAGAGCTAATCGGAAAGTACTATATGTATTACATAATACATTGCTGTGTGATGAGCAGCACTATTGTTGTTGTTGTTGTTGTTTTTGTTGTTGACTTCACATACACTCTTGAATTTCTTCGCAGGTATAATATGTAGGTTTCCTCACGATGTTTTCATTCACCATAAAGCACTCGTGAATATTTCGTACATAAGTTTTTTGAAAAACTCATTGGTACGAGTTGGGGATTGGACCTACGACCGCTGCGTAGCACTATTGTAAGGCTCGTCGAAATTTACAATAAGGAAGAAAAGTGACATCGCAGGAATTATAAGAAATTACCTTTTAAAATAAAAATACAAAAGTTTCTGTCTCGGTAGGTACCTACTTTAGCCCACCTAAGGAAGACCAAAAGTTGCCTATCGGGAGAAATAACTCGTGTATAAGCGAATTTTGGCATAGTTGTGGGGAATGGTGTTTTAAACCACGTACTAAAAGTACTGGTGGATAGGGGTGGAGCTAACGGGGGGAGGGGGGTGTAAAGGTCCTTATTTTTAATTTTTCGTAAATAACTCGTAAACCGTGGCTTGTAGCAAAATACGTTCTAGTACATAAGTAATCTACATAAAATTCTCTACAAAACGATATACGCATGTTTCCTCTGGGATCAATGTGTCATGAGATAAGAAAGCAAGAAGATGGACACTAAAGAAATAAACACATTTATTTAAGTAGGTATGGCACATACAGAATGCTCGCGAGCATTCCAAAAGATATTAATGCTCGATTCCAGATCATATTTAGAGTCTCTAATGTGATACAAAATTTCCTGGATTCGGCTTGGTTTCAGAGATAATCAACCTTTTTTTCAAAATAAGTTTTTCGACGTAACTCGTCATAAAACTTCTTTTTAATTACAATTCTACCACAACGTGTTTTAATATTACCACACCTTTTGCCTGGCAATCAAAAAATGGGAATAAAATTGACGAAATAACCTGTCCCTAAAAAAAATATTAAAATAAATAATTTTAACAAATTGTTGTTGTGATAAAAAGTACTGGAAATGTTAAAAAGTATGCAAAAAGTCTAAAAAAAAGAGAAAAAAAAATTTTTTTTTTGGTGGTATTTGACATTAGGTCTCATAATCATTTTTGTTTATTTTGATATCTAGAATGCATACTTAAAATCTTTTGGAATGCTCGCGCCCGGGCGCGCCCTGTATACTTATTTGTAAAAATAAAATTCCTAATAATCTTCTAAACCTAAAATATTCTCATAATCATCGTCAAAAGATTTTAACTATGCATTCTAGACATCAAAACAAACAAAAATTATTATGAGACCTAATGTCAAATACCAACAAAAAAAATTTTTTTTTCTCTTTTTTTTTTTACTTTTTCATACTTTTAACATTTCCAGTACTTCTTATCATAACAACAGTTTGTTAAAATTATTTATTTTAATATTTTTTTTAGGGACAGGTTATTGTTTCAAGTTTATTCCCATTTTTTAATTGCCAGGCAAAAAGTGTGGTAATATTAAAACACATTGTGGTAGCATTGTAATCAAAAAGAAGTTTTATGACGAGTTACGTCGAAAAACTTATTTCGAAAAAAAGGTTGATTACCTCTGAAACCAAGCCGAATCCATGAAAATTTATATGACATTAAAGACTCTAAATATGGTCAGGAATTGAGCATTAAAATCTTTTGGAATTGTCGCGAACATTCTGTATGTGCCATACCTACTTAAACAACTGTGTTTATTTCTTTAGTGTCCGTCTTCTTGCTTTCTTATCTCATGACACATTGATCCCAGAGGAAACATACTTAGATCTTTTTTGTAGAGAATTTTATGTAGATTACTTATGTACTAGAACGTTTTTTGCTATAAGCCACGGTTTAAGAGTTATTTACGAAACATTAAAAATAAGGACCTTTACACCCCTCTCCCCCCGTTAGCTCCACCCCTAACCACCAGTACTTTTAGTATGTGGTTTAAAACACCATTCCCTACAACTATGCCAAAATTCGCTTATACACGAGTTTTTTCCTCTGAGTTTCCTTCGTTTGGTGTACTACTTACTGAAAATGAAAATGACATGTATCTACTTACGTCAGTAGATAAGTTTTGCATAAACCACATACTTTTTACTACTCTACTTTTACAATTTTATTATTTATCACCTTTATCAGCTACTATTACACCAATGTGACAAGACAACAATAAAATCGTACGATCACAATAACAGCGAAGATAAAATACCTCAAATGTACCCAAAGCGAACCGCATACACTTACATTAATGTAATGATATACCACATAAACAAACGGAACATATTGCTTCGCAAATAGCAAAGTATCCGAAATTGAATACATTTATCCCAACTCGAGGTAACCTTAGGGCACTTACCATGAGTTGTACGCTTATGCTTACCATGAACCGCAGTGATTTTAACACGGAGTTACTTTCTATCCCTCTCGCTCGCATCAATACGAGAGTAGGATGAATGACAGCTAACAGTAGAGATTCATCATCATCATCCTATCCTAGCCGGTTTCGGCCACGGTGACTGCATTCTGCTGAGAGCGTCGCTGATGAGCTCTTAGGTGACTGACAGCCGATTTTTGCAACGAATGTACGACCACAATCGCTGCAAGTCAGCACCCCTCCGACATAATTATAATTAATGGCCACATGCGGTCTGGCCTTCGGCTCGTCACGCTTAGCGTCGAGTTCTGAGCGTCGCCTAGCTTCAAAGTCACGCACCTGCATGTGCATAGTCTGCCTCCACTTAGAGCGGTCACTGGCTACACTCTCCCTCACTGGCTCACGTGACGTGGTCACTGGCTCTATGCATGCCCGCTTCATATGACGCTTCAGCACATCCTTATACCGCAGAAACTGGCCGCCCTGCTTACGCTTGCCATTCTCCAGTTCGCAGTAAAAGATGCGCTTCGCCACTCTGTCCTGTGACATGCGAGAGATGTGTCTGCACCATCGCAGCTGTCATTTCATTAGGTAGGCCTCTATTCCGGTGACATTTGCACGTCTGAGTACCTCCGTGTACCTAACACGGTCAGACCAATGGATACCCATGATGTCACGGAGGCATCTCAGGTGGAAACTATCTAATGAACGAATGTGCCTACGATACAGGCACCACGTCTCCGAGGCATAGAGGAGGTTTGGCAGGACGATCGCCATGTATACAGCAGCTACCTTTGTAGGGAGTTTTATGTCGTGTGACCGGAATACCTTACAACGAAGTTTGGCGAAAGCTGCTGCAGCAGCTCCTATTCTGCCGTTGACTTCGTTGTCAAGGTGGTACTTGGCTGATATAGTGCTCCCCAGGTATTTAAATTCCTCTACTTGTTTAAGCGAGTCCCGGCCGAGTTTGATGTCTATATACCTCTGTCTCCTACAGAGATATATCTCTTTCTTACAGTCAGAACGATCTCCTTTATTCTTGTATAAGGAGCAGATGCGAGAGACTCGAAAGTCAGCAGGTTCTCGTTCTGCATCCCACATACTAGAGAACAGCTTCCAGACCGCTCCGCCCCTCCATACTTTAACAGCTCGCCAGGTATCAATGCCTGCTGCCTTTTTATTTCGTTGTTGTTGTATAGCAACGACAACCTCACGACGAGACAAGGGCTCTTCCAGTTGTTTTTCAGTAGGCAGTGCTGGTATTAAGTCAATATGCTGCATGTCTACAGCACGATCCACGTTCAGCAAATTATTGAAATGCTCTGCCCATCTTTTAAGTACATCAAGCTTATTGGTGACAAGAAGATTACCGTCAGAAGACTTTAACGGCGCAGAACTTCGCTTTGTAGGACCTATAAGCTATAACAGTAGGCCCTACGGATTACTGGGTGCTTAACCATTGCCATTGCTATTAACGTTTAGTAGCTTATCGTGGTTTTCTATGTCTGTCACTCTTTCTTATTAGTGTGACTGTGTGACAAAGACAGAGTTCACCTTTCGTTTACGATTCACGATTGAGCGTTAGCGATTGGTATCTTGGCTACGCATCCTGTAGCCGTACCATAACTTTGCAAGGGGTGCGCCAAAGTATTTATAAAATTGCAACTTAGATTATTGGAACTCCGAAAATTTTTTTTATACAATTTAACTTCATAATGATCGGTATTTAGAATAATCTTTGTTCATAATTATCATCACATAGAATTATTTATGTTCATAATATTGTTTTTCATACATATTTTTAGTACTAACTTTTATGTTTATATAATTTTTCACTATACTTATTTTATGCTATATATTCTAATGTTATAGGTATTTATTTTTATCTGTACTGGTTTTATGTATGAATTATTTTTGTTTAATTAAATATAAATCGTACTATTACTGTAAACTAGCTACCTGCACAAATCAGGTTCCTAAACGGGTTCCCTCTAAACTTTTTTTGTCCGAAACGCTTAGGACATAACAGACTTGGTATAATCTATTTTGGCATCAACTTAATGAGACAGAAACATCACTTGGCTTAAATAACAATATTTCGAATATTATTTTGTCCGTTATAAGACAGAAATTAGATTTGCATTTTTTTTTTGGGCATGTAGCCACATGTTCGAAACTTGCCTTTTTCGTCAGGCAGAATTTGCTGTGAGGGTGAAAATTTCTGCAGTGAGCGAGCCAAGCGAGCGAACAAAACCTTCCGGGGCAGATCCGACTCGGGTAGGTTAGGTTAGAAAAGCTCCCGCCTTAGTCTTCGAGGTTATTTTTTTTTTGCAACCTAGAAAGTACTCAGCTCAGTAACACAGTAAGTAACGTACAGAATATTACTACTACCTCGATTATATTGAGAGGTTGTAATTATTCCTTCTCTGTTATGTTAAAACAAACTATGCCGATACTTTTTATGCACATCCAGATTATGCCTCATCATAAATAGGAGCATCGAAATTATGCTCGAATAATATTCGAACAACTCGAAATCTACCACAAAGAAATATGCTAAAGTTGAGTATGCCACAACAGTTTCTGCACAAAGCCCATTATGACTACATAGTTTATGTTATTCATAAAAGAATTATACCACAATAGAGTGAACCTAATGGGAAAAGTTTATAAATAAACAATTTATTTCAAATAACTTTATGAGTATAGATTAATCTACTTGACGACTTTAGGAGGATAAAATTTCGAAATAAAAATCGTTATGAACATTGTAGGTAGAAGTATAATTTTTAGTAAGAAAAAAAGTATTAGAAAAATTTTTCGGAGTAATGATGATTATGAGTAAAAAACGGTGTTAGTAAAAATATTCGAAGAATAAATTGTATAAGTGCCAATATGGACCCCTTTGCAAGTATAGGTAATTTTAGGTTTTACTCGATAAAGCAGGCCATTGCGCTCGTTCCTATAAGTCAGTGCGAGCGAGATAGGAAGTATTACGTATCGAGTAAAACCTCACGTATCCTTTACTTTCCAACTCATGATACGACTACAGGTAGCCGTACCATGAGATGCGGCGGCGTTATTAAAGCGCTTTTTAACCGACTTCAAAAAGGAGGAGGTTTACAATTCGTCGAAATCTTTTTTTTTTTTTATGTATGTTCCCCGATTACTCGAAGACGCGTGGACCGATTTGAAATATTCTTTTTTTGTTTGAAAGGGTATACCTTCTAGTTGGTCCCATTGTCACCGAATCCAGATCTGATGATGGGATCCTGGAGAAATCGAGGGAACTCTTCAAATGTTGTAGGCACACATGACATTTTTCATTTATTTTCGAAGACTAATCAAGTATTTGCATCTAGTCATGAACATCTTGAGTTGGTGATCTGATGATGGAAGGTACAACTCTTTAGCAATTAGGAGTTGGGGAATAATTCTTTAAGTATAACATATTTCGTGTATTTTGGAAGCTATTTGAGTATTTGCCTTTAGGTGGTCATCCTTTTATGTTGGTGAGCTGATGATGTAAGGTACAACTCCTTGGAGATTAGGAGTTGGGGGATAATTCTTTAAATATAACATATTTCATATATTTTGGAGGCTATTCGAGTACCTATTTGCCTTTAGGTGGTCATAGTCTCATGTTGGTGAGCTGATGATGAAAGGAATAACTCCTTAACTATTAGGGGTTGGAGGATCATTCTTTGTAACAAATGTCATACATTTTCGAGATCTATTCAAGTGTTTTCTTAGTAGTTATGACATGTCGGTTAGCGGTTAGTGATTCTTTAAATAATATTGGCATGCTAAGTCACCTTTGAAATTGTTGTTGTATTCATATAAGTTCGCCAGTTCAGGTTTTATGGCCTACTACAGTGCAGTACATTCTAATTATAAGTATTTAGAGCATACTGAATAACGATTTTATATTTACACTACTAAAAAGCAAAAAATAAAATATTTTAAAAATAAAAATAAAACCGCCTTCAAAAATTCGCCCGAACTAAAAAGTTAAAAATAATTTTGGTTCCTACTACTTAGGATTTCCTACCCAAACCTTTAAACCTTTTACCCTATTCATTGAAATAAAACATTATGGCTAGGTACCCTACAGATTTCTTAGAAGTCGGTGCCAAGCCAAATATGTTCACTTCGCGAGTACTTATATGTATTTGATAGAGCTTTGTAACTTACTGTCACTCCGGTTATGCTTTCATGAAAATGACCGAGGCAGACCATTCCGTTGATAAAAGCGTAATCGGAGTGACAGTAAGTTACAAAGCTCTATCTAATATATACCTATGAACGTGTTCTGCTTGGCACCGACTTCTAAGAAATCTGTAGGGTACCTAGCCATAATGTTTTATTTCAATGAATAGGGTAAAAGGTTTAAAGGTTTGGGTAGGAAATCCTAAGTAGTAGGAACCAAAATTATTTTTAACTTTTTAGTTCGGGCGAATTTTTGAAGGCGGTTTTATTTTTATTTTTAAAATATTTTATTCTTTATATCCATCCGCTCGTACTTGCGTATTGGTGCGAGCGAGAGAATAACGTAGCGGCATCTCTTGGTAGGGCTACAGGATGCTTAGCCAAGTTGCCAATCGCTAACGCTTCGTAGCGTATCGTAGTTTTCCCTCTCTGTCACTCTTTCATATTAGTTCGACAAAGACAGTTAGCTGCCTTTCGTTTACGATTGACGATTAAGCGTTAGCGATTGGCAACTTGTCTAAGCACCCTGGTGGCGTAAGTTTAACGCGTTTACTTTCTGTCCATCGCTCTCATACTTTCGCTTATTAGCAGTGATCGGTTTTTTTGGATTCCCCGGCGGGTCTCAGTAACTTGAAAAATAAACTTTGATTATTTATACGTATTTCCATGCAATTTGCCATGTTTCTGTTCAAAAAAATATGTTCTTGTGTGTGTAATATAATATTAATAATTTTAATCATATTCGTCATTTTTTATACGCGAAATCCCGCGAGGGTGAATCCAAAAACCGATCACTGCTTAGGTATAATTCGAGCGAGAGGTATAGAAACTTGTCGACTTCATTGAACTCACGACTCCGACTCATGGTAAGCACACAGTGCCCCGTATTTGCTGACTCAACAGCCGGAAAATTCTTCTCGACATTAAATATTATCCTTCGGGAATTTAATGAAAATAATATAAGGTACTCCTTTCGAGTCGAGCCGTTATCGTGGATGGCTTTCGGTTTTAGGGTTCCGTGTCTTAGATGCTTATGATTTTTCTGTTTTTATCGTTTGCTGTCACGTTCTAAGTACATAAGAGCGAAAGTGAAGGACGGTAAGCGTTAAATGCCAAACCATAATAGGTGTGCGTCGATGAATCCGATATGCCGTTGAAAGATGCATAAATAGATAATTAGGTAAATATGAATTCCTACGCCAAATATGAATTCATATGATTTTTTAGAACGGTTTCTAGAAAATTCATATAAATTAATATACTAATAATATGAATTCATATGATTTTTAGAACGGTTTCTAGAAAATTCATACAAATTAATATACTAATACTCCGATATATACTGTTCATCTGTCAGTAGGTTATTGTAGCTCAAGAACCACAATAAAAAGTTTAACAAAGCGAGTATTTTTATATTAAATAAAAACGAAACCAAATGTAGGTTTTAGTATAAAGCGATGTCTCAAAGTATTTTTTATTAAATAAGTAATTAGGTATAATTAACCACTAAATAGTAATTAGAGTCTTAAATACCTTTAAGAAATGTTTTTTTGTTGTCCATGTGATGTGTAACAGTCAATAACGGTTAAAAAGAGTGTAATTTTTTTTAAATAGACTGAATTCGGCTTTTCAAATTTATTCAGAAATCCGCTGTTAAAATTTACCCTTTCCTCATGTGCACATTGTATACGTACCTAAAAGAGTTAAGAACCGAAATGACGACTTAATCTAACAAAGGAGTCCCTAATAAACTCGCTACACGGCTAAAATCCGAATTATCTTACCTTTCACTCTTTACAGCGAAATAAAAACAGCTACAGTCAGGCGTTTAAAATTTTCATTTCGGCCTCCCCGAAAAGGGGTGAAAGGGGGAAGTTACACAAGACATTACCCCCTTAGATTTACGGGCGTCGTGATACACACATTTATTATGCATGGAGGTGACAAATTGAGATCAGGCTATCTTTAGTGCTCGTGATCGTTGTGATGATGTAGGTCTGATGTGTTTTATCTTGAATGTGCTTAATTGGGATTAGGAAGGATAAAGAAGTGAAACAATTGGTTAAATATAAGTGCGACTTAGAAGACTCGTGTAGGAACGGTTTCGTACCATTATAATATAGAGCAAAAAAAGTACAATTGAGAGAATACGAGAGCTGTTCCGAAAGTTTTTAGTTGCTGCGGTTCTATTCATGGCATTTAAATGATACTTGTATTGTGAGGGATATTTCAATGCAGCTTCAGGCAGTGTACTTAGATTTTTTTCATCACACCTGTTCGGTAAGTGCGCCAATACGCTGCGGTGATGCGCGCCGTAGGTGCGTCATTACGTCCTAGTAGGCCGTTAAGGATTTTCATACAACATTACGTCGCACTAGGGCGGTCCGGCGCACGCCGCGCGCCGCGCCGAGATTTCTTTTATGAAAATGATGAAATTAAGTCATACCTGATTTAGACCATTTTAGAGTAGTTTTGTGAAAATATATTGTTTTATTTACTTTTTTGCATCACAGGTGTGATGAAAAACATTGTGTGTACCACGGGCGGTACAAGAATTATGAACTCGTGTGAAGTAAAGCCCGCGCCTTCGGCTTGGGCTTTACTTTCACACTCGTTCGCAAATTCTTACTTACCGCCCTAAATACACAATGTACTATTAATTATTTTGTTTTACTTAGTAATATCAAAGATTAGTAAATAAGTAAACAGTTTTTGGACCTGTTTTTGAGCTTACGTATATGTCACGTGATCGGAACGACTCATTTGTTCGGATAATGCAGATTTTCAGGTTTCACGTGCACGTGTTTCGGATCACGACATCCCCTAGTAGAAATGAAGGCACAGTCTAGCGAGCAGAAAAAAGAACGTCAGAGCGGTTTAAAAGTCGATGTAATAAATCTTTAAGTGTACCAAAAACCGCTGGAGAGTACTTGAATTCTATTTTTATCCGCACAGTACAACTAATCTCTCCTTGTGAGGAGTGTTCTCAAACATCAGCGATGCTCACCGCTATCCCAATCGAAGTGTACTTCAAATGTCTCCTATTCGCTAAACGTGGACCAGTGAGCGTGATCTCTGATTTCATATTATATTTACCAAACTGGGGGTCGAAGAAAATATAAGAGAATGCTGTGAGTATTGTTTGAAAGGAGCGTTCGTTCTTATTGGACGTAAGTTATCAAAGCGGAATGTTTACTGAATCAACTGAATAAATGAACTATCATAGCATTTAGAATGATCAGGATTCAATTATATTAGAGGTGGTCTTAGATATCTATACGTACATACATTAAAAAAACCTTTCATTTTAGACATAGTCCATAACTGTGTCAGTTTACAGTACAATACAATATAATAACAAAGCTAAAAATAAAAATAACTTATAATTTATATTAAAACTATATTAGTCACTAACAGATTAATTTAATTTAAAAACCTGCCACTTCCTAGGACATCGGGTATCTGTGCATGTACTCGTACCCAGTGTCGAAAAATGGGGCATTCTGGCTTGACACTTGATAAATAATAGATAAAAGCACATGGGCAGAAAACCTGCAGACGGTTTACCCGCATTGCCCTTAAGTACAAAAATCTGCTTAGCTACAGCACACGCTGCCAATTCAGTTTAAGTGGAAAGATAAATACTAGACGTAGACAATAAACCCGTCCCATTAAATATCCAGGGGTCATTATTTACGGCGAATCCGCCAAAGCATTAGTCTTGTCCGTCGTTGTGAATGCATAGCACCGGTGATCACAAAGCCTCCCCGTCTCGCAAGCGCACTTGAGCATCAAATATACAAGAAGTGGCCTTTCAAATTGTTCAGTGTGTTCGTCTGCGTATGCACTTGCGATGACGGTAACGATGGGAGGGAGATAACCTGGGGTGCGATTTTTTAATTTCACCAGTGACTTATTCTCACCGAAAACAAGTGATTTCCCTTGAGTTCGTATTTTTGAAATGTCATCGGTGACTAGAATTGTCATACCTATGATATCGCTTTACGAGTGCCCTCACCCACTCGATTTGAAATCACCGTGTGACTATTTTACACTGTTGACTTAGTGACATGACGATGGCAATCTTTCAAAACTTTAGTTTTCTTTTCAAATGACATTGACACTCCGTTTTACGTTCGACCGCTTTGACAGAACTTAAATGAGTTATAGGTAGTATGAAAAATAAAAACCGATACTAAGGGCAACACTACAACATCTGCGCAAAGAGGAACGTAACAGGATAATTGCTTATGACTGACATTGTACAATTTCTGCATGTTGGTAAAGAACGTGTGAGAATCAAAAATACGGCATTTGGGAAACAGTGACATCAAATCACAAGTGATAATTTTAGTCACCAGTGATCTCAATATCATCGGTGAAATTCAAAAATCACACTCCTGCTATAGTTCGTTCCGCTCACGAATACGCAGAACTAACCTTTAATGAGTTGACAATACGAATCAAAACACGTGAGTGAAACATTCTACAAGATACCCCTAAGGATTCAGAAAGGTTTGAATTATGTATTCCTGAGCATATTCAGAGACCATAATGTCTCATAAAATCAACTGGATTCGGTTTGTTTTCAGAGATAAGTAACGTTTTTCTAATAAGTAGTTTCTAATCTGTCGTAACTTGTCATAAAACCTCGTTTTGATTTCAATTCTACCCCAACTTATTTTAATATTTATTATAGCTTTTGACTAACTTTAAACCGTAACTTTTAATTTGATTTCGTCCGGTGCGGCGTAGCAAAACAACCTGTGACTGAAAAGGAATGAAAGAAAAATCATAAAAGCAATTTTTTGCTATGACTGCCAATGTTATGTTCAAAATAAAATCCGCAATGAAAGTGTTAAATACTTTCATTGCGGATGAGTAGTTACGAGTTACGCGCTACGCTCGTAGCCGATCCCGTGATTTTTCCGCTTTGTAACGAAAATGGACCTCCCGCAGAGAACTCCTCTCGGGAGTTCCCTGCGCTCAAAGTGTTAAAATAGGTACCGAAAAAATATATCTAGAATGCCTCTGTAGATGGATTACATTCTTTTTTTTCAATGGACTAGAAATGTCTTAATGCGGTTAAAAAAACTGAAATTGGAACCAGAACAGGGCTTTAAATTTTGAATACGACCCAAATGTGTGGAATTTTTTTTTATAGTAGACAGTCTTTATTTATGACCAATGCTCGGCGGGGGTGAGCTGTTTTCATACTAAATGTCACGTGATACATGTCATTTAGTATGAAAACAGCTCACCCCGCCGACCATTGTTTATGACGTCACTAGTACGATAAACTACGCAAAAAAATCAGCAGTATATTTTTAGAAGTAAATTTTACTGAAAGGCATGTACTGCTGTAATGTTGTTTTTACAAAACCACTTTAAGGCTGAATCAGAGATAATTATGCGAGGTAGCAATGGGTGGACTCGTTGGGGTATTTTCACCGGAAATCTATGAGGACTATGAGGTCCTCTCATTCACATCCTAACTTTGTTTTATACAGAAAATAATTCATTCGCTTCATTGAACAGTTTTAACTAGAGCTGCACTGGGCAAGGTTAGGTATAAACTATTCGTTTAAACATTTTTCATAAGAAATATATTCTTCGCAATGCATATTACATTTCTGATGGAAAATCAACATTACGACGGTTTTCCTCGCCTCCCTATTTTATGTGCCCCTAGTTAACTATAGCAATACAATCATAGGTATTATAAGAAAACGTCAACGTGAAAGCCTTCTTGGCTGGCTATAATAGATTGCGATCGAGATTGATGGGAAGGGTTAAAATCCCATGACCCTTACAGTCTACTCCTACATAAGTATTAATACGAGTAATAGTAAGTATTTAAGATGCGGTGGTTACGATAAATTATAGTTTATTCTACAAATTCTTTGCTAGGGCGAGGCCTACAGAATAATTAAAACGGACAAGAGCATGTCGGACCATGCTCAGTGTAGGGTTCCGTAGCTATTTAAAAACGGTTAAGCCGATTATGTTCAAAATACTTTGTTATATTTTAAAGTATTCCATAAGCCCACTATTCATGATTTTTTTCATATTGTTTGGACCTACGGATCAAAAGTCAGAGGGGCGGGGGCACATTTTTTTTTCTGGAGCGATTATTATCTCCGAAAATATTGACTTTAGAAAAAAAAAATCTTTTAACTCCCTTATTTTTTTAAAGAGACCTATTTAATGATATCCCACACTATAGGATTACAGCAAATAAAAATAATCATCCCCACTTCACCAGTTGGGGAAGTACCCGAAAAAAATTGTTTTTCAAGTTTTTATTAAGTATACCACTTTGTTGCCATAATTAATATGTGTAGGTACATGTGCTGAGTTGTGACCCTTTTGTGGCAAGCTGTTGTTGTGTACTTATTTGTAAATGTGTACATGTCCATCGTGCTTGTCATAAATAAATGTTATTTCATTTCATTTCAAATAGCAGATTTATAGTATTAACGGCCACCGAGCTATGCTACGGACAAACGGGCAGACGGACGGACATGGCGAAACTATAAGGCTTCCGTTTTTGCCATTTTGGCTACGGAACCCTAAAAATTGGTGATAGTATCAGTATTTCATATTAATATATTTTACAAAAAAAAACATATGGTCATAATAGGTAACTACGCTATTTCGAGAAATAACACAGTTCTAAACGGCTAAAATCAAACACATAGCATAGAATAAACACAAAACAAAGCTGCATTTATTTTTATTTTTTCTCAAATGTGTTGTTCAAGAATGAAGATAAATAACTTTCATGGGGCAATCACAGGCAAATCGACCTAGTCCTAAGGCAAACTCAAGATTGTGTTATATTATATACAGGGTAGGTATCCTTGGTTCCAATACTATATACTTTCAAATCTTCTTTGAGCAAAGTACCCTATCTACGATATTTAAGTTACTTTCCTTATTCTTAAACGTCGAAACAGTCGATGAAATAATACTTCATAGTACCCTATCTACGATATTTAAGTTACTTTCCTTATTCTTAAACGTCGAAACAGTCGATGAAATAATACTTCATTCCCTACGAAAAAATAATGTTAGTTGCGACAAAATAAATAAAATTGATAAGTGAACGCTCCTTAAATCACTGTTAACGATTTCTAATTATGTACAACCTTTTTTCTATTTCATTGCAATGTTTATTATCTGACTTTTCTGTAATTATTATTGGTGTAATAATGCGTTTATTATGTTAATTATATTGTGTGTATCGTGTTAATTGTATGCTAATTGGCAGGCTTGTTGAATCACATAACATTATTTACGTATTTAAGTAAAACACACATATTTGAACAAATAATAAACGTAATTATGTTCAAATGTAGCATAACATATTCGTACGTGACATTCTCTCCATAAAATTATTTTATAATAATAAATATTTGACGATATCGTGTTTTCGTCCGTTCGATTGTGGTTCTGCATAATGGCCGCATAAGTATTAACGAAAATGAAAAGCCTTGCGGCCAAGATTTCGAATATCGAACGAGAATTATACAATGTGTTACTTTAACAGGGATTTCATTTATGCTGAGCAAGGAGATGTAGATTGTTAACCGAACTCTGAGAAAGCTCATACAAATCTAAAATTTACAAATTTATGAACTTTTGTCAGCCTCAGTAGCCTAGTTAGTAGCGACCATGCCTACGAGGCTAGAGGTTACGAAGGAGGAGAACATTTTATCATGTTATTAAATGGAATATTTAATAGTTTTAATAAGTGTTTATGATTACGGCTTCGATAAACAGGAGAGTTCAATTGATTCGACCAAATGAGAAAGGAATAATTAAAGGAAACATAAAAAGCATAACCTCATTTGCTAGAAAATTTCATATAATTATACATACCTACACCTGCCACCTGCCTTAACTATTAATTACTACCTGCACTTTGAACACATTGATTTACAAAATTTTTATATCAGTATTATTTTGATTACTACCTATATCAAAATTTACTTTACTTTGCGAATTCAAGTATTTAAGAATTTAAGTAGTCTTTTTCCTATGGCTTAATAGCCCTAGCAAAAAAAATAATCTCATGCTAATCACAGTCATGTCATTTCAATACTAGAAAAAAAAACCTGCCAAGTGCGAGTCGGACTCGCGCGCGAAGGGTTCCGTATCATTATCAATTTATTATTAAAAAATACAGTTAAATCAACCTACCTCAAAAACTATGGGAGATAATTTAATCAAACCAAAAATCGTTGATAGAGTTTATTAATGTGCATAACATATATTTTTTTAGAATTTTATATCGCGTAGTTTAAAAAATAGAGGGGGGGGGGGGACACATTTTTCAGACTTTAAGAGCTGATATCTCGAAAACGATTTGCTTAAATAAAAATGAGATTTATAAACCTTCATATCATTTTCAAAGACCTTTCTATTAATACCCCACACGCTTATATACAACTAAAAAAATGTTCTATCCCTCAGTTACATGTATGGAGGGCCACACTCCAATGGTTTTTTTTTACAATTTAGTATCATAATCCTGTAGCGGTTCATACAACACATATCCTTACCAAATTTCGTAACTGTAGCATTTATAGTTTCCGAGTAAATCGGTTGTGACAGACGGACAGATGGACAGACGGACATGACGAATATATAAATATAAGGGTTCCGTTTTTGTCATTTTGTCTACGGAACCCTAAAAATCGGATCTACCGCGATTAATAATTAAATTCTATTCCCAGAAAAAAACCTACTTACCCATACTAGGTTGGAAAACAAAAACTACTTACTCATTCTAGGTTAGTAAGTCAAAACAACGGATTAGTACTATAATTATATAATTTTATTTGTACGAGACTTAACAATTTTTTTTATTCTTCAGATAGGCCATAGATTAAACACTGTAATTATTCCAATGCAGTGTTGCCAACTCACGAATCTCACGATTTTTCAAAGCCGCTTTTTTCTACTGCCACCGGTAGACACGCAGAGTATAGCTCTAAAAACACGCCACCCTTATACTATGGTTACACCTTAACTGAAATATTACAACCACATGCCTATCACAGCTCCTTAAAATAGGGTTGTCACAGTAAACGATATTTCCCGCCATAAATCCGGTTTCTTTAAGCGTCGGGGGTGCCTCGTTATTAGATTTGCATATTGGAACGCCATCGAATCCTTACATTTTTCCTGGTGGTAATATTTACGGGTTTTATTATTGTATTTATTTCACTTTTAAACAGTCAAAAAAATGTTGACTTAAACGTATGGAAAAGTTTTAGTAGAGTTATTTTTTAGGGTTCCGTAGCCAAAATGGCTAAAACTGAATCCTTATAGATTCGTCCTGTCCGTCTGTCACAATCAACTGCTCATCAATCAAACTGCTATATTAATGAAATTTGGTATGGATATGTGTTGTATGAACCATGATACTATTATTCTGGGAGAGGATACATGTAACGGAGAGGTAGAATCGTGTCTGTGATATCAGCTCTCAAAGTCTTAAAAAGTATGCCCCCCCTCTATTTTTTTAAATGACGCGGTATAAAATAAAATAAAAAATATGTTATGCATATTAAAAAAATCTTTCAACGATTTTTGGTTTGATTAAATTGTCTCTTACAGTTTTTGACATAGATTTGATTGTATTTTTTTAATGATAAATTGATAATGGCACGGAACCCATCGCGTGCAAATCCGCCTTTGTGCCACTTGGCCGGTTTTTATCTTACAGAATGCTGACTAATAAATATACGATTCACACTCTTAGCCACCGTAGCACTCGTTGCCGACTCATATGGGAATAAGAAAAATATAGAATTATAAAAAAAACACATGTCACGGTTCTGTAATAGGGTTCTTGTCAGTGTCACATAAACGCCATATTTCCCGCCATAAACCTGTCTCAGTGTCACGCGTGGACTGTTGTCGTTGTTATTAGATTTGCATATTGGAACGCCGGCCGTGTGGTGACGGCAGTAAGAATACATTTGTCACCAACCCAACTCCTCCTGCGAGTTTTGTAAAAGTTGACTGAAGGATTGAAGTGTCATTGACTATTATTTGATAAAAGATTGATGATGGGCAGCAGCGTTATCATAGTGGACACATTACTGAGATCGCCAATCCGCTTGCCCAGCGTGGCGATTATGGGCATTTAAAGAGAGGCCTACGTCCAGCATTGGACTATCATAGGCTGATGATGATGATGATGATTGGAACGCCTATTCTGTAGTGTTGTATTGATTCGTTATAAATTGGTAAAAAAATGTATTGTGTCAAAAATAACATAGGCAAAAACTGGAAGGTCGAAAATCTAGGCCATAGAAACTAGAATGCTGTTTTTTTGATAACTATCCTATATTTTTTCTGTTATTCCCTGTAATGGAATTATAAGTTAAGTACTTAACCATAGAATACCGTGGGTATTTCTCAGAGCGCAAACGGACATCTCATTCATCTGGCCATGTTTTTTTGGAAGTGGCTGCATCTTTTGATACCATTTTCGGTCGTCAGATACAGCACCCGTTTCTCTATAAGACAACCAAAACCAACCTCAAATCATTCAGCCACTTCTAAAAAAACGTGACCAGATGAATGAGATGTCCGTTTACGCTCTGATAAATGCCTACAGGGTGGAAATGGACGACGTTCTTTCCGCTACTGAACGAGACTACCGATCATTACGATGAACTTTCAGTATGGAACCAACATCGATAGTGTATAATGAAAAATTGACTTTTCCGTACTATTGAATAGTATTAAACTCTAACTAATTAAATTACTCACTTTGTATGAGTGGTTAATTTTTTTTAAAGATATTTCTATGTTGGTACTATACTAAAATTTCATCGTAATGGTTGCTAGCTCGGTCGGGAGTGGGAAGGAACGTCGTCCCTTTCCACCCTGTATACAATATCGTAGGTAATTTCTTCTCTATGACTGTGTCTTGTCAGTGGAGGAGGTATCGTCGTTTCCTCTGATATTGCTAATTCATTTGCCAGACTATTTCAAGAAGACTAATTCAAGTCACATCTGGCAAAATTACTACTAGGCAGTAGAAAAAAGTAAGCTTCATTCAGAAAACAAAACCACCATAGTTCTAAGACAAAACCGTTTTAATTTTCCTCGCCAGTTGTTAAGGTCTAATTCACTTCGTAGTAACTACATCCTTCCGCTTGACGGTGACAGTGACAAACGACTTTAGTGGACAATTAAAAATGGCCTCTGGGAGAGTATGAAGTAAGAGATATAGTTACAAAAGGTTTAACTGACTTGAAAAATGTACAATTTACTAATTAATATTATTCCGGAAAATCAAGACCGGCAAATTAAACGTTGGGAAAATTTGTATCCCTAATATACCTACACATACTGTTCACTGTTCAGAATGTTCAGACATGGGCCGTAAGTGATTCTATAATTTTATCTTGTTTCAAAAACAAAAATCGGCGTCATTGTTCGCAAAAATATATAGGTACCTATGTTCAAAGATGATTAAATGATTAATCAATTCTTTATTTCTGTATTTAATACCGGATAGTAAACTTGTTTTATTTATTATTTACGTTGTATTTTTAGTTAAATAGTAATACTGCTTACTATACATAAATTTAAATGTGAGATGTGATATACCAAAGAAGAAATACCGAAGCTTACCAAGGTGGGATTTGCTGAAGACGTGGGTTTAAATTCCACCTCCGGCGTTGGTTCACTTTGGTGTTTTTCTTTGATATCATCATCATCATATCAGCCGAAAGACGTCCACTGCTGAACATAGGCCTCCCCCAAAGATTGGCACAATGACCGGTCCTGCGCCACCCGCATCCAGCGGACTCCTGCGACCTTCACCAGGTCATCAGTCCACCTTGTGGTGGGTAGGCCTACCCACGCTACGCCTTCCGGTACGTGGCCGCCACTCGAGAACCTTCTTTCTTTGGTATACCGTATATCTATTATGACATCTAAGATTTAAGCTTATTTCAATCACCACAAAAATAATCAAGTTTTTTTCTTAATATTTTTATACAATAACAATGCCTGTAAAGTTTTGTGGGATTTGAATTTGCCGGTTCTCGGCAAGCGATTCGGACTCACGCCCCTAAGAAATAGTTCGAACGTTCAGTGGAGTAGTAAAGTGAAATTAAACCGTATTTACAACGTTTCAAGGTTGGTGTACAGAATGAAGTCCAAGTTACGCCTTTTCGACGTCCGGTTATTCAACGTTTAGACACTCTAGACTGACTGCCGTGCCGGGCTAGCTCGAAATTCTGAACTTCTCTGAATATCAAATTTAGTTCCGCATATAACTTCTGAGATTGTTAACATGATAACTTTAACTGATTGAAAGACAGAGATTTGGTTCTCTCTATTTTCTCGTGAACTCATTCGAAATAGTGGTTTTGGAATTTTTTGCTCGAATATTTTGTTCAAGAATTAAGATAACTTTCATGGGGCAATCATAGGCAAGTCGACCTAGTCTTAAGGCAAGCTCAAGCTTGTGTTGTGGGTGTACTAACCGAAGATATACTACCCACAACACAAGCCTATTTACATATACGGGGTATCCTATTTAATACTATGGTTCCAATTACTACATAGTATAAAATAAAGTCACTTTTTCTGTCCCTATGTCCCTTTGTACGCTTAAATCTTTAAAACTACGCAACGGATTTTGATGAGATTTTTTTTAATAGGTAGAGTAATTCAAGAGGAAGGTTTTTATGTAGGTATAGTACCCGTGCGAAGCCGGGGCGGGTCGCTAGTACGATATGTATACTTTTAAATCTTCTTTGAGCAAAATATCCTATCTACGATATTTAAGGCACTTTCCTTTCATGTCCCATAAGTTTGAGACTTGTATAATAAATGTTTGAAGCCTTGGTCATAGGAAGAAATATTTTCGATCAACACATAAAGCTTACCAACTAAGCTACAGAGGCTGATAAAAAATATGATGATTAAATAACTCCATACTCATAATTACTGGGAGAAAACTGTTAATTAATTACTAGACTTGCAAAATGCAATCTTCATTTCCAACACTTTCATTAGCGCACTTTTGCATTTTTTGCTTTGTTCACACTCCCTTGCTCCGGGCATAGGTGATAACAGTTTTTGTGGAAAAGACAAGTAATTAGCTAATGGCTTTGAGACTAATTTCGGTTCAAAAGCATTTGTTAGGACAATTTTTCATAGTTTTAGTAGCTTAACCCCCTTATTCTTAAACGCCTTTTAACTTAACAAGCCTTTAAGTATTGTTTGTCCCTCTGTTGTTACCAAGTTGTCCACAAGTGTGAAAGAGACAAACAATACTTAGTGGCTTGTCAAGTTAAGAGGCGTTTATGAATAAGGAGGTTAATTAGTGCAAAATTAAGATTATTGTAGGCCTGTTGTACCTAAGGCTGCGTTTCCACCAGAGATGTGCGAGGATGTGTTTCCATACAAATGAAACCTCACTCGAGTCATTAATAGATGTCATTTGTATGGAAACACATCCTCGCACACCTCTGGTGGAAACGCAGCCAAGTATTCTCTTTTTCTAATAATTGTCCGTCGTAGATTAACTACTAAATTATTTGGCACAAAAGGAACTAAAGGAAACCATTAATAGCTAATACTTAAAAGGAAGACAAGAATTTATACGAAAAAAGTTTGCTGAAAACATACTTTGGAGCCTGCAGCGGAATCTATCAATCACTGTCTGTAGTTTCACGAAACTAAAAAGACGTAAGCGAGTAACAAAATGTAAATAATTGTTTGCCTTATTCCTATAGCGTAACGGTCTACATTCACATAATACAGTAAGTAGGCCACTACAAACTAATGTGAAGTGAGTTTGGGCTTTTAAATATAATGTTATAAACAATACAACAATTTGCACAGCGCAATATAAGGTAAACGGACGAGTATTTGTCACTGACTTAACACATGCCATCAGCTAATGTCATTTTTACCGTAGTCACTATGGCACTGGTCTCACCGCGAGCTAGTAGGTAAGCTATGAATTTATTTATTTATTGAAAAAACAAACAGTCTTACATAGTTATAAATAACATTGCAACTTTGCTTAAAAACTAGACTTACAGTTTCCTTAATAAAAATATCATGTGATTCATGTGGAATACATATGTAATTTACTACATAGCAACAGAGCTTGAGTATGATTACACACCAAAAACAAAAAAAAAGAAAAGAGAAAAGTTAGTCATTATCGATCTAAAATTGATACAAAATAATTACCAAACAGCACCAACCTCAATACTGGTATTATTATTAAATACACTGCAAAGATATTTTTTTAAATCTATTAAGACCGAATTATAGGATATAAACACGAACAAAAGATACGCACTCCCGTGTAAAAAAAAGAGACACGGCGATACACGCCCGGCGGTGATAGCTGATACCTCGATATTATTCTAGCAGGAACGAAATATTGACAAAATTAGACATCAGCGTACTTGTTATCCATGAGTCTTATAATGGTAGATAATAAATTTAATAAATAATGTATCGTAACTAGAGATAAAATGCAAATCATACTCAAAACGATAAATTATTTTCTTATATGTTGTATTCTAAATAGAACATATAAGCCATCAAAAGAACAAAGACTTATAAAAATATACTCTAATATCATAAGAAATAATTAATATGAAGGATTCGATATTTAAAACAAAGCCTAAATGAGGCCTGTATTTACGAAGTTGAGAATAGGATGTATTCATATTCATCAATAACATTTACGTATGTCGATGTTTAATTTTGTCAATCTTTCGTATTGGCTAGACAAACATCGAGGTATAATAGTCAGAGATCGGTGTCATCTATGGGACACTAAGGTAACGTTTACCTTATTTGCGAACTATCAGATTGTATTGCTCGAATGTTAAAACTATCCTAGCGATCATCGGTCATAGGCGACTTTCATACTAAATTACTCACCTTATCCACTAATTTTATATCAAAATTGGATTTAATACCTACAACAATATAGTCAATGAAAATAAGTGGTAGGGTATACAAATCCTTCTAATAGTGGTCATCCTAACGATACATATATTTAAAAAATCATGTTTGGCTCTTTTTGATCAAATATTCATGTTTGCAAATAACTTACCCGATACAATAATCCATTGCTGCCCAAGGGTTGAAAGTGACCCTTATTTTTCCCACAGCATTCTCAATGTTCTTAGCTTTTCCGAGCAAATGAACTGACCACACAAAAGTGACTTTGTGTTCGACAGTTCATTTGTTTATGTGGTCCATCTCTATGAAAATAAAAACGTACCTAGGAAATATAAACTAGAATGTAGGGTGCATATCTACGGAAATGGCAGACGTAGATAATAACTCATTGTAACTGTGGGAAAGGGCCGTGCGACATTTGCCGGAGCCTAGCAAATAGATTTATACCTTGGATGACCTGGTTTGCGGTCAGTAAATTCTGTTTTCGCACAATTGAAATGGGTTGGGTTTATTGGGTGGAAGTATAATAGTATATTTTGTATTAAGTGCGGTAAATAAGAAGTTATATTAATAAATAAGTCGAAGGTGCGGGATTTATTTCACAACGAGTACATCATTTTTGTACTGCCTTTGTCACATACAATGCTTTTCATCACACCTGTGAGAGAAAAAAGAAATAAAAATATTATTTTCAGAAAACTACTCTAAAATGGTCTTAATCATTTTAGGAAATTAAGGATGACTCAAACTCTGCCACAAAGCACCAGGTGAGTTATAATTGCTGCTCTGGTACTTCAATTATATCATTTGAAATAAATACTCATCATTTCATCATCATTTCAGCCAAAAGACGTCCACTGCTGGACATAGGCCTCCCCCAATGATCGCCAATATGACCGGTTCTGCGCTGCTTGCCTCCAGCGGGTTCCCGCGACCTTGACCAGGTCGTCGGACCATCTTGTGGGAGGTCTGCCCACACTGCGTCTTCCGGTACGTGGTCGCCAGTCCAGCAGTTTCGGGCCCCATCGGCCATCTGATCTTCTGGCGATGTGCCCAGCCCACTGCCACTTGAGTCTGGCAATTCTGCGAGCAATGTCGGTTACTTTGGTCCTCTTGCGGATCTCCTCGTTTTTGATTCGATCACGCAAGGAAACTCCGAGCATTGCTCTCTCCATTGCCCTTTGAGTGACTTTGAGCTTTTTGATCAGGCCCATAGTGAGCGCCCACGTCTCCGTACCGTAAGTCATCACTGGCAACACACACTGGTCAAAGACTTTTGACTTAAGACACTGCGGTAAATTCGATGAGAAGATTTTTTGCAACTTCCCGAACGCTGCCCAGCCAAGTCGGATTCGACGATTTACCTCTTTCTCAAAGTTGGACCTACCTAACTGAACAGTTTGTCCCAGGTAGACATACTCGTCAACAACTTCGAGAGTAGAGCCTCCGACTGTAACGGGAGATGGTACTACTTGAGCATTGAACATGACTTTCGTCTTGTCCAAATTCATCTTCATACCAACTAGTCCGGAGGCTCCACTGAGGTCATCGAGCATTGTTCTGAGGTCTTCAACGGTCTCAGCCATAACGACTATGTCATCGGCAAATCGAAGGTGCGTGATGTACTCGCCGTTTATATTGATGCCGCGTCTTTCCCACTCCATAACCTTAAAAACATCTTCCAGTGCAGCGGTGAACAGTTTTGGGGATATTACATCTCCTTGTCTGACACCCCGTCGCACTGGAATCGGTTTCGAGTTCTGGTCTTGGAGGCGGACCGACATTGTGGCGTTTCCGTACAAGCACTTCAATACTTCGATGTACCGATAGTCGACTTGGCACCGCTGGAGAGACTGCAGCACAGCCCATATTTCGATCGAATCGAAGGCCTTTTCGTAGTCCACGAATGCTAGGCACAGGGGCAGGTTATATTCTTCCGTTTTCTGTATAACCTGCCGCAACGCATGTATGTGGTCCACGGTGCTGAAACCTTTCCGGAAACCAGCTTGTTCGGGAGGTTGGAAGTCATCCAGCCTACGTGCGAGACGGTTCGTGATGACTCTCGAGAACAACTTGTACACATGGCTCAGGAGTGAGATGGGCCTGTAATTTTTCAGTAGAGTGGTGTCACCCTTTTTGAAAAATAGCACCACCACACTCCTGCTCCAAGCTTTTGGCGTTATCCCCTCGTGAATGACAGAATTGAACAGCTTCTGAAGGGTTTTGAGAACCGGTTTACCACCTGCCTTCAGGAGTTCGGCTGTGATTCCGTCATCGCCCGGGGCCTTGCCATGTTTGAGTTGCTTGAGAGCCTCACTAATCTCGTACAGGCTGACGTCCGGGATGTCTTCGGTATAGTGTCGGGTTAATCTTGCTCTAGGGTCTCCAGCTAGATTCATAACGGGGTCTCGGGTCGACGTGTATAGCTGTTCATAAAACTGCTCGACCTCCCTCAGGAGCTCAGACCTGGCTGTAACGAGTCTTCCATCCTCAGTCCTCAGCTTACTCAATTGGCTCTGCCCAATGGACAAATCCCTCGCAAATACTTTAGAGCCTCTATTGCGTTCTATTGCCAACTTCACACGTGCAGTGTTATATTGGCGAATATCACGCTTCAAAGACTTCGAGATCTGCCTATTGAGCCTCCGGAGCACGCAAGCATCACTCGAGGACTGAATAATCAACTCACGTCTGTCGTTCATGAGCTCAAGAGTGAAGTCTGACAGCTTTCTGGTGCTGCGAGTTCGATGCGTCTTAAAGAACTTGCTCCCTACCGTATGAACAGCTTCCACGAAACCATCGTTATAATCGTCCACTTCGCTCCCTAGGCATTCGAAACGGTTTTGGAGTTCCAGCTGAAAGTTTTCGGGATTTGTAAGTTGGATCGGTACTGGGCGGAGCGTAGACTTAATCAGTCGCGATCGTTCGAGCTTGAATTTAATATTCAATATGCCTCGAACCAGTCGGTGATCACTTCCCATTTTAACGGCGTTGATCACTGAGACATCATTGAATATCTCTTTTCTCGTGGACATGATAAAGTCTATCTCATTCCTCGTCGCACCGTCAGGGCTCATCCAGGTCCACTTCCTATGCTCTCGTTTCTTGAAGAATGAGTTCATCAGATAGAGTCCTTCTTTCTCCAAGAAACCAGCCAGCAAGTGGCCCCGACTATTCCTACATCCAACTCCAAATTGCCCCACTCGCAGCTCTTCACCGTCTCGCTTGCCCAACTTCGCGTTGAAGTCCCCCATGACAACGGTGAACTGAGTTTTTGAGCTATGTATGGCACTTGAGATGTCCTCATACATAGCTTCGACCTCGTCGTCGGAGTGCGTCGAAGTCGGTGCGTATACCTGTATGACCTTCAACGAATATCGCTGCGTCATTCTAAGTACAAGGCACGCTACCCTGGACGACACACTCTCGACTTTCACCACATTGTTCACAAGGGACTTGTGGACGATAAACCCGACACCTCCTTGGGACTGCTGGTCGCCCTCCCGGAAATAGAGCAGGTTACCTGACTTCAGAATTATCGTGTCCTCACCCTCTCTTCGGACTTCCGATAACCCCACGATGTCCCATCGTAACCTGCTCAATTCTTCCTCCAGTTCAACAACCTTCTCATCCGTCCGCAGTGTTCGGCAGTTAAATGTTGCCAGGGCCAAAGGTCGTCGGTGGTGGTAGCCGGGACTTCGCCGGTGATTCTTCGCACCCCTGACCCCACCAGTATCCTGACTGCTACCAAAGTCAAGGCACCGGGGGTCGCCGGAACCTCGGGGCCATTTATTGTTTGTGACTTTCATAGGGGGGTAGATGCCATAATCGCCACGCTTGGCATGCGGGTTGGCGATCGCAGTAGATTTAAATAAGACAACGACAGACGCTGCAGCCCATCTGTCGTTTTTACCTTTGTCGCCGGTTACGACACCCACGGGAAGAAATGGGGTGGTACTATTCTATGCCGGTACCACACGGCCAGAAATAAATACTGCTATGACGTAATGTTGTATAAGAATCCATTACTGCCCATGGGCATAATGACGCACCTACGGCGGCACTCATTTACTGCGCGCATTGGCGCACTTACCGAACACTGAACAGATGTGATATTTTTTCATTGCGCTACATTAGGGTGGTGGACTTATGTTGGACTGCCCTTAAAATGGCCGTGTACCACATGATATTTTTCGACCTACTTTTTGTGAACGGCAAGTTTCTTTTTATTAGTGTACGGGACCGCAAGTTTACAGGACCATGGAAGAATTTGACAGTGATGTTATCCAAAATTTCGTACCTGTTTGGTACTTGATATAAAAAAAACTACTACCTAGCACGTTTTGTTTGCTCCTTAGAGTATGATCAAAGGCGCCTTATAGAAAGTAAATGCGCGTTAATAACGCCGTCGCAGCTCATGGTACGGCTACACGTCTGGGCAAACGTAGCGTAGGACGTCTTCTAGCCAGATAGCAGGATGACTTCTACGTAAGTGGCGTACAGTGGGAGAGGCGTATCCCCAGCACTAAAGAAACCGCCTTGTTGTCAGCGCTGCGGCAGCGTCGAGCCAAAAAATAGTATTCACTAATGTATTTTAAACGACACTAGTGCTCGGCGACGAATGCGGCGTGAGCTGGAACTACACTGCGTCGAGAGTTTGACGTTTAATGTACGAACTTCGTATTCTCTAACGAAAAACAGCGACGAACTCGCCCACAACCTCGCTCACAGCCTCGATTCCTAATGTCAAATAAAACAGCTAAGATTTTAGACAAGGCTGTATCGACGTCGAGCTCGTTGACGAACGCAGCGTCGAATGTGTGAATAAGAGAATAGCATAGCAGGACTGGACTGAAACGGGCTGACTAGCTATCCCAAACTTGTTAGAGGCGATATGATGTCCCACCACTATATAGTGGTGGGATAGACAGTCGGTAATAAAACCTCTGTAAGATATCTTACAGAGGTTTTATTACCGACTGTCTAACACAGGCTTTATGCTGGCAACAGGCAAATCAACAACAGTAGCCGTACCATGAGATTGCGGTAGCGAAATGGAATGGTAGGGCTACAGTTGATAACCGGGTCCAGGGCCGGATTTAGGGGGGGCAAACTAGGCTACAGCCCCGGGGCCTCCACGAAAGAGGGCCCCCACAACAGATAATTCGTACACACATTAAACACTAGTATAAATAAATAAATATCTTGGGACATCTTACACAAATCAACCTAGTCCCACGGTAAGCTCAATTAAAGCTTGTGTTGTGGGTACCAGGCGACGATATATATAATAGATAGATACGTATAGATACTTAGATACATACACAGCCATGACCAAGGAACAAACTTTGTGATAAATAAATACACAAAGAATGCCCTCGCCGGGATTCGAACCCGGAACCTCCAGCTTCGTAGGCAGGGTCACTACCAACTAGGCTACAGAGGCTGACATGACAGTATTTTTTTTTGAGTATGGAAAGTGATCTACTCCAGGAACTGGATTTCAGCGAAATCATCAACAATTTTTCGGCGAAAAATGCTCGGAAGATTCCGTTTGTTAACGCTAAAATTTAATTTCAGATAATTCTCGTTTCCAATTATATTTATATGTTTGTAAATAATAAAATAATCTATACTTGTTTCCACAAAAAATATTTATTGAAAAACTTGACTGAAAAAAATTGGCTACCTACTTTATTTGGAAAATAATTGGGGGCCAGGGGGCCTCCAATCCTTTATTGCCCCGAAGCCTCGCAACCTTTAAATCCGGCCCTGACAGGGTCAGTCCTAACTCGAAGTGACTCGATTGCGAGCCACTGGGGCATCAATCACGGTAATGCACTTAGATCGGCTGTCCCAAATAAAAACCTAGCAAGGGACATTTTTTGTCAAAATACGTTTTTTTAATGTATCTGCCCCAAATGCTGAGCTGCGTCTAATGCAAAAACACCTGTATTTCTATCTCAATTAGAATCAAAGTTACGAGACCCACCAAACCTAGCAAGGGCATTTCTTATATGCCACCAACATATTCAAAATCCTAGTAAGTAACATTTTCAAGTCCACAAACCTGGCAACTGCATGCTATACTAGGCTTTTGAGTTTGTAAATGGAACACACTAGGTTTTTGAATATGGAAATTGTCCCTTACTAGGTTTTTGATTTTAATGATTGCCGAAGGGTCGTACAAGGAATTCAAATATAACAATAAATAAAACCTATCAAGTCAGTAATGAGTGAAGTTTGCGTTCTAATGGTCGCCGCTCCCGCGCTCCCTGCCTGCGGTTTTTGTCACCGCCCCGCGGGTGTCGTAAGAGTCGACTGAGGAATTGAATTGATATTGACCATTTATTTCTTTGTGTATTTATTTATCACAAATGTTTGTTCTTTGGTCATGGCTGTGTATGTATCTAAGTATCTATCTATTATATATATCGTCGCCTGGTACCCACAACACAAGTCTTAATTGAGCTTACCGTGGGACTAGGTTGATTTGTGTAAGATGTCCCAAGGTATTTATTTATTTATTTATTTATTTATCGACGATCGATGACGGGCAGCAGCGTCATCAAAGTGGCCAAAATATTAATGATTTTAACTAAAAGTGTACGTGAACTCAAGGCTTAAGGTTTTAAGTTGGTGACAATACCAAGATTGTGTTCTAAAAGTGCGCGATTATGGAATTATGCAATTATTTAGGCTTTGTTTACAATTATTTTAGTTTCTATTGACGATTGGTATAGAGCGTTTTGGTTGTTAACCGACAAAGAACCGACCAAAAAATTGTACTATTTGATAATAAACAAAATTGGATCTTCGATAATTCATAACGTCACTATCATTACGGTCGTGCATTATTTGTCGGTATTGTCCGTTGTCTCTCTATGAAAGAACCCTGGACAAATTATCAGAAGCTTAAAATTAGGACGAAGGTATTGATAAAACAAACCAAATAATGTCAATACTTGTTGTTGTTGCTATTATATTGTGTTTGTCATTTCTTTCTATTTCTTTCCACAACTCGACATCAAACGTGCCTATTTTGCGTGGTCCCGACGCTGGTCCAGTACTTTTTGGGGACTTCACATGCACACTGGAATTTCTTCGCAGGTGTCTGCAGGTTTCCTCACAATGTTTTCCTTCACCGTAAAGACTTGTGAATATCAAATGATATTTCGTACAACAGTTTTTGAAAAACTTATTGCTGATTGAATATTTATTGCTGTTTTTTTATTTTCGCTGGTAAGCCGATAGTCGCGTGTGTAGTACTGTTTATACACGTGATATTCGAATGGTATGCACAATTATTGCACATGCATACACTCGTAGCAGAAGATGATACCAAAATTTTCTCCTATCATGATCGAAAGAGCTCGCGATTCTGAGTGGAAATCATATTAAAAGTTACAAAAACAAAAAACAAGTGCGAGATAACTTTAAATAAAATGACTCGTTATGGCAATGACCCTACTGGGGGAGGCCTATGTCCAGCAGTGGACATTTATCGGCTTAGAATGATGTTTGTGGGAAGTTTCAATGTGTAGTAAATTGTTAGCAAGTACTTTGCAGCGAAGCTCTGCAAGAAAGGACTGGTAGTCAGTAATTTCAAAATCATTGAAATCCCCTAGATTGCAATGAAATAGGGTGCTTTGCAGTCATTTCATAAGTCGTCTTATTTGAAATTACCATAAAACACACCGTTATTTTTATCATAATCAAGATTCATTCCGAAATTACTGGAGCAGAATTTCTGTAGTTTGAAATTACCCCAATGCACTATACTACAATTTTACCTTACCTTATTAAAATGGTAATCCTAATCCGGATTTCAAAGTAAGCATTAGCTTGATTTTATACTTGACATTTTAAGAGTTTATTGCTTACAAGCAGTAAAATTTACCATTTTTGTACCACTTGCTAGGTTTCAGTTTTCTAATTGACATAACATTTCTATTATTTTTTTGGAATCAGTTGTTAGTAAGGCACATAAAAGTTCTAAAAAGATACATATATTAAATTTCAATAGTTTGTCTTATAAATCAAGTTATACTTCTTTATATAAGACAAAGTCTTGTGAGATAAAGGTCTCTGCTACTATTTTTTTTTAACAAAATGTTTATTTGCCTCTCCTGTAAAATTTCGCTAAATACACTTACTAGGCTTTGATCTGGGACAGCCGACTGTAGTGTACTCGAGCAATCGTACACAGAACCTAGTAAATGGAACATATTGTGTATTTGAGTAAAAGAAGAAAGAAGAAAGTGGCAACTTGATAAGGCTCTTTTACTTTATGAAAGTATAGTTCAAAAGAGACGGAACGATTAAATGTACATAGGTACATAAATTCTCGATAAATATCGCATCTCTTCATTATATTTTAAGAATGATGAAATGCTCCTAATTATGATTAAACTAATATTAGATTTATTATAGTTTAATATTAATAATATTATTATACAAGTTTAACACGAGTTCGAAATTTATTTTGCATCTGTAGGTACGAGTTTTTCATTCCCGCTTTTTGGGGGCCTACTACGAAAGTTTCGGAGTCGAATGAGGAATTGACTGATTGAATTATGTATATCTATCCCTTTTTTCGGTAACGGAATGAAAGTGACGACTATAATGTAATGAAATTTAAATGTTCAAATATATCGAAATCCCTCATTGCAGAACTGTATTCTCCCGCCCATGTTTGTTTATTTTTTTAAAACTAGTTCCTTCTTAGTGGCCAGGGCAATAACATATCGTCCATTAAATACAAAAGCGACACAACTCAAAAACCGTGAAAAATGATTTTATTGCAAAAACGACATTATAAGCACTAATATTTTACGTGACACTAAGACACCTGTCGATTTGACGTTAGTAAGTATCAAAATTATGCAGGTGCCCTTTTTGCACTATCGCTCTTTCGAGACTAATTTCAGTGCTAAACTGCCATTTTGTCAGTTGCGACTCGACTGTCGACCAAAACGCACGACATTTTTGTGAAAAAGTGCCATGAAACGAAAAAATATAAGTGATTACGTTAAAAAATATGTAAGCAAAAGTGCCATATTTGTGGATGTGGCCGTTTTGAATTAAATAAATACGTAAATATTATGTTACTTTATATAAAAAGGAGTCGCAAAACGGAATGTGGCAGCTTTAATTTTAAAATATCCTCTTAAATTTGATTTTTCATTCATCAAAACTGCCGTATTAGGATTTTCAACCTTTTTGAATTAAAAATATATTCGAATGCATCAATCACAGGCGCCATATTTATACATGATGCTGTTTTGAATAAAGTAAATATGTTTGGTGTAGATATCTTTATAAACAAAGGAGCTGCAATACAGAATGTTGAATTTCAAAAAATATTGTTGCATTTACAACCGTTTTTAATTCAGTATAATATTAAAATCCATAAATGTACCAGATTGAATAATTGAGTATCTTTTGCATGTTATCTTAAAAAATACAATACATCTTATAAAAACAGTAAATGTAAAACGTGGTACTTTGTATAGTGTTCGTTTTACTTAAAAGTATATTAGAGATTGTGTGGAAGATGACTGTGAATTTTGTGTACCTATAATTGCGACTACGAAGAAACAATAATGGCATAAACTTCGGATTATTAAGTATTTGTCATACTTTGATATTATATTATTTGTATACAATACAAGTAAAACAAACAAAGATCTAACCCCGGTGTATGTTTTAACGAATCTAAAAACTTATATTAGTAGTATTTATTTTTTCACTTTTGGGAATTCCAACATAGGGATGATGACTGTATTTAAAATAAATTATTAGACATTATGCACGGCATCACACACGAATAAATTATTACTAAAATATAGACTGCAGTCATTATTGTACCGAACTTTTATTTAATATAAGTGTAGTATACAAACGTGACGTTACTTTTGTGTTTTCATGTAAATCTTTCAAAAATCGAAAAAAGATGTTGACCTTGACTTGACAGTCATCATGCCTATTGCTTCACTACAAAGGTAGTATGTACCCAAGTACTAGCGCTAAACTGTCATGTCGTCTAGAAAAAAAAAAGTTACATTATTACTAATCATAAGTAGATTTTTAGGAAAGATTTATTATCTCTGCAATTAAATATTAAAAGATATACTTTTGTATCAGCAAAAATTTAGTTCTTGCATCAATTCTTATGAAAAAACTAGTAAACCGTCAAAACATATCAATTTGGATCATTTAGTATGGGATCATAGTAACCACCACACAAATACAATACACATAGAAAAAACAAATAACTAAAGATGTACTTAACCGATTTTTACTATTTACGTGCTTTTAGGTGGGCTATTTCCAGTTTATAGTAAAACTAAGTGGTATCAAAGTATTAATTTCATTCTCAACAATATAACTTTGATCGCGTTGTATTTATTTTATAATTATTAACTAAAGGTACCACATTTTTTTTATATAGCAGGTTGATTCTTGAAGAAAAACCGATAATTATATCTGAATTTTAAACTACTACGTCCGTCAAATTCATCAAAATATGTAACCAAAGTTAAAATTAATCAAAGTAACCCCGGTTTACGGTACCTATAAACATGTTCTGACAATATGTAAGTAAAGAAACAGTAAGAAAAAGTTTTGTCTGGTTCAGTTTTGTTAAAAAAACAGTATTTCTATGTCTAAGACATGATTTTATGTATGATTTAAATGAAATAACTGCTTTT
>JALPQI010011066.1:0-44621 GCA_025490895.1 Thaumatotibia leucotreta
TCATTTAGAGGCAGCATATCGGAAGCTGCCTCTGAATGCCTGGAGCCGGAAAAATGGGAGGGATATAGTTTCCTTTTGTTCCCTAAGACCCTTTGCACTGCGGCTACCCTTCCACTCAAGCTTACGAGCGAGATAAGGGGGAATACCCATCTGTTTGATTGAGAACACCAATGTTGCCAGTTTTATTAAAATGTGTGTGTTTTATTTAAAATGTTGTATAGTCAAATGCAAAATAAAAAGTGTGGGTATACTAGGTATATAAAATGCTCAAAAATATGTCCCAGTGCATTTTATTTCAGTTTAATAAGAACGTCGTAACATATTGATTAGATGATTCTTTCGATACATAATTTTACACTTAAATGTACCAGGGGCTTTAGGAGGATTTACCAAATTATTATTTTCCACCAAATTCTAATTTACCAAGCTCTTTCAGATTCGTGCCACCTCCACGTCCTCCTGAAGCAGATAGAAGTGGCGCTCAAGTGTATCGAAAGACAAAAGTTGACGTCAGAAGCTCTCGCCACTACACAGGATCTGCTCGCCATCCATAGCAACTACAACGCTACACAGAGATCACAGGACAATAGGTAGGAGCTAACAAAACAGTTTCCATTCCATATTCAGCCACCTCCATCTCCTGAAGAAGGTAGAAGTGGCGCTCAAGTGTATCGAAAGACAGAAGTTGATGTCAGAAGCTCTCACCACTACATAAGATCTGCTCGCCTTCCATAGCAACTACAACGCTACACAGAGATCACAAAACAATAAGTAGGAGCTAATAAAACAGTCTCTATTCCATATTCAGCCATCTTCCATTTCTGAAGCAGGTAGAAGTGCCGAAATGTACCGAGAATCAGAATAAGTTGGTGTCAGAAGCTCTCGCCACTACACAGGATCTGCTCGCCATCCATAGCAACTACAACGCTACACAGAGATCACAGGACAAAAGGTAGGAGCTAACAAAACAGTCTCTATTCCATATTCAGCCATCTTCCACTTCTGAAGCAGGTAGAAGTGCCGAAATGTATCGAGAATCAGAATAAGTTGGTGTCAGAAGCTCTCGTCACTACGCAGGATCTATTCTCCTTCCATAGCAACTACAACGCTACACAGAGATCACAGGACAATAGGTAGGAGCTAACAAAACAGTCTCCATTCCATATTCAGCCATCTTCCACTTCTGAAGCAGGTAGAAGTG
This sequence comes from Thaumatotibia leucotreta, assembly GCA_025490895.1. Lineage (NCBI taxonomy): Eukaryota > Metazoa > Arthropoda > Insecta > Lepidoptera > Tortricidae > Thaumatotibia > Thaumatotibia leucotreta. The sequence continues at coordinate 1,202 of JALPQI010011066.1, forward strand.
CCGAAGTGTATCGAGAATCAGAAGCTCTCGCCACTACGCAGGATCTATTCTCCTTCCATAGCAACTACAACGCTACACAGAGATCACAAAACAATAAGTAGGAGCTAATAAAACAGTCTCTATTCCATATTCAGCCATCTTCCATTTCTGAAGCAGATAGAAGTGCCGAAGTGTATCTAGAATCAGAAGTTGGTGTCAGAAGCCCTCACCACTACGCAGGATCTGCTCGCCTTCCATAGCAACTACAACGCTACACAGAGATCACAGGACAATAGGTAGGAGCTAACAAACCAGTCTCTATTCCATATTCAGCCATCTTCCACTTCTGAAGCAGGTAGAAGTGCCGAAATGTATCGAGAATCAGAATAAGTTGGTGTCAGAAGCTCTCGTCACTACGCAGGATCTATTCTCCTTCCATAGCAACTACAGCGCTATACAGAGATCACAGGACAATAGGTAGGAGCTAACAAAACAGTCTCCTTTCCATATTCAGCCATCTTCCACTTCTGAAGCAGGTAGAAGTGCCGAAGTGTATCTAAATAAATAAATAAATATCTTGGGACATCTTACACAAATCGACCTAGTCCCACGGTAAGCTCAATTAAGGCTTGCGATGTGGGTACCAAGCGACGATATATTTAATAGATAGATACATATAGATACTTAAATACATAGACAGCCACGACCAAGGAACAAACATTTGTGATAAATAAATACACAAAGAATGCCCTCGCCGGGATTCGAACCCGGAACCTCCAGCTTCGTAGGCAGGGTCACTACCAACTAGACTACGGAGGCTGACCTATCTAGAATCAGAAGTTGGTTTCAGAAGCCATCACCACTACGCAGGATCTGCTCGGCTTCCATAGCAACTACAACGCTATACAGAGATCACAGGACAATAGGTAGGAGCTAACAAACCAGTCTCCATTCCATATTCACCCACCTCCAACTGCTGAATCAGGTAGATTGAAGTCTATCGAGCCTCGAGTCTATGGATATAGCAACTATCTACAACCCTGCACCCTATATTCCATCGTGCCAAGTTCAGGTCACCCTGAAGGTCCCCATTTCATATTCACCTCTAACCTATACAGGGTGATTACGCGTTCGTGATCTCAACTGTGAAAAATGTGTTGAGATGGTCTTTCTAAACAATGTTTCCTATGGGACCTATACAAACATACTTTTTTTACGACGAGTTAAGTTCGAGTTCATTAATATGTATACATTTCCCCATACTCATTCCTTGCAAAAGTGTTTACATAATGAAACGAGACTGGAAGTTATGAACACTTCCGCACCCGTCAATATGAAATCAGTAATTTTTATTTTCGGTATATTCATATTTGTTCCATCGGAAACCTTATTCAGAAAGACCACCTTAACACGTTTTTCACAGTTGGGATCACGACCCCGTAATCACCCTGTATATTATTTCACGAGAGAGACCTCTCGTGAAATAAAAGTTTAAATTTAAACAAAAAAAAATATTTATAAAAATAAAAGCCTGTAAATAATCCAGAAATATGATATTGATATTATAGAGTGGTTATTTTTAATAAAGATAAGGAAACAGGTTATACTAAAATTATATCCAAAAATGATGTATCATCAATTCATCAAATATATCTTAGCTGTCAAAGTGGTCACAAATATCCGAGCAGGCCTCTATTGCCATGCCGTTAGAATGCATGTTCCGTTATGTTTGAGCACCGTGACCTTTCCGATATATGTATAGTCCATTTCAAATGCGAAGGCCCCATTCCACTTGACAAAGTCTTTAGGCATCAACGATAGGATCTGTGATAACAAAAGATACCTGGCCAGATCCTTTTGTGGAGTGATATTTTTTGCATACATCGGTGTACGACACGTGCCATTTTGTAGTGGGCCAATGAAATGACAAAACTTTCGAGTGGCCTCGGGCCTTCGTATTTGAAATGGACTATATCTGATGGTGACTGTACATATTTTATTAATGGTTCCAGGTGTGATTGTCAACTCGTGCTGTTGCAAGTTCTGGTTATTGCGCTGAGGATATGTTCTCTCATGTTGTCTGAAGAATCTTCAAAAGGTCAGAACTTTCATCAAAATATTCGTTATATTTCTTTAACATAATATTTCCTTCGAGGGTTGCCTGGTGAAAACCGATAAGTCGAGAAAACCGGTTTTTGAAATACGAAGTATGTGACAGTTGGGTCAAAATTCTTTTCGTTGTCTTATTGTGTGTCCCTAAAAGGCGTGACACAGTTGTGATTTTTGTATGAGATGATGCCGCTACTTTAGTAACGAGGAATTTTGAATCCTCATATCTTATAATCAAAAAGTTTAATGTACTTATGTTTTTTCTTCTACGTTCCAAATGTTTTTCAAATAACAATTCATTTGTTACTTTTTAATTTACAACCGTCTATCCACCGCCCACAGATATAAAATCCTCGCTACTATCAGTATGTCGCGCGGGCGTCCATGTTCTACACGGGCGCTTATCGCGCGACGTAGAACTCAACTCACAACTCGGGGCCGCCGCCGGACCCGCGCTGTGTCTAGTGGAGGCCGCGCGAGGCCACAACCACAGCGAACACTTCGGTGAGTAGCAAGGATCGGACAAACGCCCGTCATTTTGAAAAAATAACCCTGTTCCGTACACTAGAGACTTTCTTATCTTATGATGTTAACATATTTTATTTTATACTATTTTTTTACATAACACTATCACAAAAGTATCCATTTAGGAGTTCCCAACTCTTTCTTGCTTATACACACCATGATTGTGAATGAATGACCACTAAACGATTTAGAATTTATGAAATTGAATTTTGATCTATTCAGTGTATATCTTCTTCGGTTACTACGATAGTTATTGATGAAATAAAACGATTTAAACGAACTATATTGCGTATATTTACTAACGTTGTAACGACGTTTCGCACAATCATGGTGTGTTCAAGTATCTAAAAGAGTTGGGATCTCCCAAAATAGATACTTTGTGTTAGTGTAGTTAAAAAAATAATAAAATATGTTAACATCATAAGATAAGGAAGTCTCTATTATACGGAACAGGATTATGTTTTCCAAATGACGGGCGTTTGTCCGATCCTTGGTGAGTAGCTACAGCTCGGCGCTACATCTAGTGGAGGCCGCGCGAGGCCACAGCCACAGCGAACACTTCGGTGAGTAGCTACAGCTCGGCGCTACATCTAGTGGAGGCCGCGCGAGGCCACAGCGAACACTTCGGTGAGTAGCTACAGCTCGGCGCTACATCTAGTGGAGGCCGCGCGAGGCCACAGCGAACACTTCGGTGAGTAGCTACAGCTCGGCGCTACATCTAGTGGAGGCCGCGCGAGGCCACAGCCACAGCGAACACTTCGGTGAGTAGCTACAGCTCGGCGCTACATCTAGTGGAGGCCGCGCGAGGCCACAGCCACAGCGAACACTTCGGTGAGTAGCTACAGCTCGGCGCTACATCTAGTGGAGGCCGCGCGAGGCCACAGCGAACACTTCGGTGAGTAGCTACAGCTCGGCGCTACATCTAGTGGAGGCCGCGCGAGGCCACAGCGAACACTTCGGTGAGTAGCTACAGCTCGGCGCTACATCTAGTGGAGGCCGCGCGAGGCCACAGCCACAGCGAACACTTCGGTGAGTAGCTACAGCTCGGCGCTACATCTAGTGGAGGCCGCGCGAGGCCACAGCGAACACTTCGGTGAGTAGCTACAGCTCGGCGCTACATCTAGTGGAGGCCGCGCGAGGCCACAGCGAACACTTCGGTGAGTAGCTACAGCTCGGCGCTACATCTAGTGGAGGCCGCGCGAGGCCACAGCGAACACTTCGGTGAGTAGCTACAGCTCGGCGCTACATCTAGTGGAGGCCGCGAGAGGCCACAGCCACAGCGAACACTTCGGTGAGTAGCTACAGCTCGGCGCTACATCTAGTGGAGGCCGCGCGAGGCCACAGCGAACACTTCGGTGAGTAGCTACAGCTCGGCGCTACATCTAGTGGAGGCCGCACGAGGCCACAGCGAACACTTCGGTGAGTAGCTACAGCTCGGCGCTACATCTAGTGGAGGCCGCACGAGGCCACAGCGAACACTTCGGTGAGTAGCTACAGCTCGGCGCTACATCTAGTGGAGGCCGCACGAGGCCACAGCGAACACTTCGGTGAGTAGCTACAGCTCGGCGCTACATCTAGTGGAGGCCGCGCGAGGCCACAGCGAACACTTCGGTGAGTAGCTACAGCTCGGCGCTACATCTAGTGGAGGCCGCACGAGGCCACAGCGAACACTTCGGTGAGTAGCTACAGCTCGGCGCTACATCTAGTGGAGGCCGCGCGAGGCCACAGCCACAGCGAACACTTCGGTGAGTAGCTACAGCTCGGCGCTACATCTAGTGGAGGCCGCGCGAGGCCACAGCCACAGCGAACACTTCGGTGAGTAGCTACAGCTCGGCGCTACATCTAGTGGAGGCCGCGCGAGGCCACAGCGAACACTTCGGTGAGTAGCTACAGCTCGGCGCTACATCTAGTGGAGGCCGCGCGAGGCCACAGCCACAGCGAACACTTCGGTGAGTAGCTACAGCTCGGCGCTACATCTAGTGGAGGCCGCGCGAGGCCACAGCGAACACTTCGGTGAGTAGCTACAGCTCGGCGCTACATCTAGTGGAGGCCGCGCGAGGCCACAGCCACAGCGAACACTTCGGTGAGTAGCTACAGCTCGGCGCTACATCTAGTGGAGGCCGCGCGAGGCCACAGCCACAGCGAACACTTCGGTGAGTCACACAAGATCACCGACTTCCGAGGTAGGGATCGGACCCACGTACTAGGCTTTCGCGGCTGATGCCTGTACCGCTCGGCCACTCGGTCTTAGCAACGACCGGTCTTTCTCGGGTATATTATTTGCAATATCTTACAAGACTGGGCCTTTGCCTCGGACGTTGGTGATCTTAGTCTTTTTTCCGTGGTAGGTATATTTAAGAAATCTAATATTTATAATTTTAGAAATCTCATAATCTGAGTTTTGTCCAATTCTGGACTTGCATTATAATGAAAATTACCAGCGGATTTCGTTAAAATCAGAATTTGGAAAAAAATGTTTCCTATACAATACATATATCAAGATCATCATCATCAGCCTATGTTAGTCTACTGCTGGACGTAGGCCTCTCCTATTAACTATGCGTATAGACGCATTAGGAGGTCTATAATCGCCACGCTGCGCAAGCGGATTGGCGATCGCAGTAATGTGTCCACTATGATGATGCTGCTGCCCATCATCAATCTTGCAGTGACACTTAAATCCCTTAGTCGACTCTTACGACACCCGCAGGAGGAGTTGGGGTGGTGACAAATGTATTCTTACTGCCGTCACCACACGGACAATCAAGATCACCCAACCAAAAGTACACTTTTCGTTGCTTAGTATACACAACACTCGCTTTAATTGTGCTTACCTTAAGTCGATTTCTGTAAGACCCCTATATTATTTATTTTACATAATATATAACGACTATACTTATTGTTTCAGACAACATGTTAACAGAATTAGCAGCGACATTCCAATGCGCGGCCGATGACTCGCCGCCATCTTACCACAAACAAGCCTGGATCAAGAGCTTCGACTCATTCTCTCTGGCCGACTGATACACTAAGCTTTAAACTTATATTATTTTAACACGTTCGACGCCGGTGACACAGCGTATGTGATCAGCGTTGAAAATCTCTGGATTAAATCCCGTTTCTTGTTCGTTATTGTCCGGATTTTTTCTGAAAAATCAATGGAAGTTTCCACTTTTATTTTCAACTCTAAACCAATGCGAGTTAGGTCAAATTTTACTTATACCAGGAGAACGCAATGACATCGAGGAAAAGTCAATTGAAATAGATGGAAAGGAGTTACAGCGACAATGATTATTTCTGTAAAAACCCGAAATAAACGAAAAAAAGCGAAATTGTCATACATTCCCGAAAGAAACATTTAATTTTTTCCGACATTTTCATCGCTATCTGTCATCAACAAAACGGCCCTACCGCGAACTCCGAAGTTCGTAAATTTCGGGTTTTGTTTCTGTCACTCTAATGTAGCCTTCTTTGGTGTGACAGAGACAAATCACCGAAATTTGCGAACTTCGTAGACCAACTGACTCCTATGCCAGGGACACACATACGTGACCCAAATAATCTCATTCTTGTGCCGCTAGCATAAATTAAGTTCTTACTCCTATGACAGTAAGTCAAGTCAAGGGTGAATAGGCACCTTCTGGGCAAACTCACTCCATCGTAGGCCACGTCTATGCCCTTGGCTAGTCTGTGGCCATGAGAAAGCCTATTTCAAATAAAAAAAAAAACAGTGGCATAGAAATACGAACGTTTTCGACACAAGTGCTGTGTCGCCGGCATATGAGTACAATCTTTTCGGTCACACATGCGTGTCATTGGCGTAAGAGTTCTATCAGATAATATCGATCGGCACAGTATTAGCACTTAGTGAAACAGTACCAGAGGCGAACGTGTTAAAGGAACTGGAATTTGTGAATATGCTTCGAAAGTTACCTTTGGTTTGGGCACGAAAATTTCTCATTCAACCGTATATACGCGATTAATCCTATTATTCATATGCGTCTCCTAACAGTCCTAAATTAACAAACTTATAAGTTATATTTTGTCCCTTTTGGTCTTATAGATATTGATGAGACCGAAAGGGATGAACGATACTTATCGGCTTGTTAAGTTATGAGACATTTATGAATAAGGGGTTAAAAATAAGTATTTCCTTAAAAGATCTAAAATTGGGACATAATATCATATATAGGTAATTTCACCAGAGTCGAGGTGAATGATTACACACACATCCAAATGAAGTACTAATTGCAAAAAAAATGTGAATGAATGAATAACTTGCGTCAAAATATTGAAGCCCTTGAACAAACTTTTTGGTCAATCTTACAGTTGCAATTTGCAATTCGGTTTGCTGTCAGTACGAAAAATGAAAGCTAATTTCAAATTCCTCGTGTGTTTACATGACATGTTGATGTGCGTGACTTCAACTCTCGTGGAACTATCTATAATTATTATGATTACTTCAAATAATTATTTATATAATTACGCTCGGCATTTATCTCTCGCATATGTTCCCAAACTGTGCCTTAATAACTGCTTGTAGCAGTTCTTAGTGATATAACCACCAATAGCTCATATAAGTAATAGAATGAACTATATATATAGTCGTGTACTTATTTAATGATGTAAATATTGTACATTAAGTTGTTAGTTGATTAAACTATTTTCATACTTACTGGTGTTTTTCTTGGATATACTCGAAAATGCTATTTCATAATCACGCACTTTCAGAACACTATCTTGGGTTAATCACCAACTTACAAGATTAAACCTTGAGTTCACATACATTTTTAGTTAAAATTATTGATTTTTATTAACCGATTCGTTGTGTGTTCCATTTTCAAAAACTATCTATGGCGGCGAACATTTTTTTCATGATACGCCAAGCGTGCCTTACGCCATAGAATATCATGACACGCCTATCGTGTCATACGCCATTCGTTAAAAACATTCATGACACGTCTGGCGTGTCATCCGCACTGAAACGGTTAATATTAACATAAAAATAAATCTACGAACATGTTTCACGACATGTGTCAAACATAACATAACAAATGCTATTGAAAGTCAGCCATATTTTTTATCGCCATTATTTTCGTTTTCTACTGGTTTTCCAATTTTATTCAAGATCTGATTTCCAAACAGGGTAACCATTGACAACTCTGTCGAAGCATTCAATTTCGAACCTTACATATTTGTAAATTGATTTGGTTTTGTTTTTCATATGACTGCAAATATGTTGCCAATACCCATTAAAGGGTTAAGCCAAATAAGTCAATATGGTCAGAATTGAATACAGATTGTTTATTTATTTAACGTTTTCGATGCCACTACAAATACTAAATCTGTCACTCCAACGCTACGTCTCCTAAGTGTTAAAACTGAATTTAAGCTTTAGGGTGCGGCTCCACTGACGCGGAGAGGAGCGGAGATGTGCAAAATTGACCAATTACATTCTTCAAATTCAAAATACTGTGATGCGGTCTCATTGGCCCAGCTCCCACAGCTCCGATCCGCTCCGCGTCAGTGGAGCCGCACCCTTAAGCACCTTGCATGTAGGGCTCTGTTGACTGTGGCTTAGATATCGGTCTTTGGCGTTGAACCTGCGGTGCCGATATATTAGTAATTGGCGTCCAAAAGGTTAAACAGAAGCAACTGTATCTCATAATGGTATGCACTGACTAGAGACTGATATATAGGTCTGAATATAGAGGATAAGAAATTGAATCGTATTATAATTTGTGATTAAAAAGAAAGTCATTTCAATGAATTTATTTATATTTGAAATAATAAATAACTTTCATATTTTTAGCTTTTTACACAGTGAATTAAATTACTATAAATAGGAATGTAGTAGAATTAGAAAATACTTCGAAACCACTTTACTTCATCAACAGTCTAGATATTTTAAACTCGAAACAATCAAATTCTATATTATTATATATATTTGTGAGTGAGTTTAGTAAAACGTCCCACTTTGTAGTTTGCCATAAAGTCGCTTTGTCAGTTTATTCATATGAAGATTAAGGAAATCTCGTCTTTACAAACGACAAAGTGGGACGTTTTACTAAAAACACATTTTAGGGTTTCGTAGTAAACTAGGAACCCTTATTCTGTAAATACATCTGCATCACTATAATTGCATTTTACAAGTCAACATTGATTGTGCAAGCTACTAATTATGTACTTAAATTATTATAAAAACAAATTAGGATTTCAAAATAACTTTAACAATACATTTAAAGACAAATGCTTAACATTAGCACAGCAATCTCCTCAATACTGTCGTGAGACAGAAATAGTCAATCATTCCTACTTCGTTTAGATATTTGTGAGCACGTTAGCCGCTCATAATTATCTGATATTGTACTAAGTATATACACTTCAAGGTACAGTCATGTGCGGAAATATGCATCAAAGTTTCTAAACACAAAAGTTTGTCTTAAAATTGTCGTTAAAACAGTTTTAAATAAAATATTATGTTGCATTTACATTCCAGTAAAGAGAGGTGCCAATCGTATTTACTTTTTCGAGAATATTTAAGGTTCATTATTACGCCTTTTCGTTAACGCATAAATGATAGCTAAAATAAAAACTTTATTTTTACAGCTTTTCCATACAACAACAAAAATATTATCAAAAATACCTGTGCTTATTACGCCAGTTTCGTTTAAGGGTTTTCCGGGCCCATTCAACCTCGTATGAATTCTGATAAAGAATGTGTAGAAGAAAAATAATCTTTATTTTTTTAGTAGGTTTCTCTTTTTACGCGCTAGTGCGAGAAGTGGTTAATTTTAAGTCAGGTCGAAATCTTCGGAGGGCCATATGTATTGAAAAACGTCGTACGATACACGTGCTAAAACGAAATTTGTATCTCGTGTCGATTTAAAGCACTCCCTTCGGTCGTGCTTTAATTTAACCACTCATTTCGGACTTTATGTTTTTCGCACTTGTGTATTGTATTGTGCCGGTGCTCAAACAAACCCTCTATTGTATTCCAAAAAATTATAATAAGAACCGGACTGGGCCATTGACCACTATTTTTGTTACACCCCATATTTCTACACTTGACTGTACCACACCAGAACCCAATCACTTCACAATTCAATCTTTACGGCGCAGCAGTGGACGCCACAACCGTCGGCACCACATGAACACTAGGAACATGAAAGAAATACAACATGAAGCCAGCAGCCAACAAGAAATGGAACCCTATAATCGACCCTATAAGGAGCAGGTAATATTTAGATTTCCTCAAAGCCGGCATAAGCCAGAAGATCAGAACTGCTCCGGAGACAAGGGCTGCCATAAGGACGAAGAGCCATTGCAGCCAGGAGACTTGGATGGTCCAGAGGATGGCTACGGGGATGTAGATTGAGAGGGAGTAGCCGTAGAGACAGAAGAGGGACATCATAGTTGGTGTCGTTGAGGTCTGTGGAAGAGAAATTGCATTTAGAAACTTATGATACTAAACAAAATGTTACGGAACATCACAATAATACTCAGTCTACATCTCATGACTGACACTTCAACAATTTTTATTTATTAAGTTCCTCTCAGGCTTGTTTTTATGTTTTGATTTCGGTATACTGTATAATTAATTCATTAAAGCTCAAATCAGCAAATCACTCTTCTATACAAGTTAACACATTCTCCCATAGAAGTGATCACGTAAGTGTTAAATATATGACATGTACAGTCACGTCTAAAAGTATGTATACATTATAAGATTTGAAAAATATGTAGCCACACATTTTCATCAAAAATATGTATCTATTACTGACACCAAAAAAATGTATTCATTAAACCGTTTCAGTATTATGTAATCACATAATGCTTCAGAAAATTGCATACTTAAATAAATTACATATAAATGTATCCTCCTCGTAGTCAAAAATAAGTATACATGAATTTCCATATACATTTGACCACACTAATTTGGCAAATATTTGTATACGTCGTTTGATTCATAGATAATATTATTATGTAAACACGATTTGATGTTTTGACGTGTCTAAATGTAATCGATTTTAATATGAAGTTTCTTCCACGTGGCCAGTGACTTTCTTTTATAATATGGAGCCTATCTAACGCTACAAATAGGTAGGTAGTGGCTGTTTATGAAACTTATAAGTATTATAATTTTATATTAGTGACTAAAATTAAAACTACTATTTTATAACTGATAAAGAGAGAAGAAATGTTTTGTATGTCAAGCATTATAAAGTAAATACCACTTGTAAATTTGTATTTTTTCTTATTACTTTCTTAGGGCAATTCGAAATAAAGAAGTTTGGGTTTGAAGTGCTGGTAATAAATAATAAATTTAAGATAGACAACTGTCTATCAATACATATAATTCGATGACAATTATAATAATATAGGTTCGGTTCTTGAAAATATAGGAGAACAGGACTTTATTTTCAAGACATTAGAGTGCATGTTCAGATATTTTTGAGCACCCTGAATAATAAAGATATTTGTGATGGCGACAATAACATGTTAGGGACATTTTTCTCCTGTTAGTTGCAAAATGCCGTTCCGATTTTGACTGAGTAGAAAAAAACTTGATATTATTAAAATAAAAACAAAAAAATGCTTAGGGCACTTTTCTGTGGATGACCCTAAACTGAAATACACAATATTTACAACTGAGCTCAATCTAAAAATTTGGACTGTCAAGTGCGTCATAGAATAATCGTGAGATAGATGTATGCAGTGACAAGTCTGCACTGTTTTCGTGGATTATCAAATCAGTTAATTATACAACTTACGATTTTATGCCAGTCAGACAAGGTTTGTTTTTGCTGTCGGAATACATATTTATAAATCAAACGGCGTATATAAATATTTGACAAATTGGTGTAGTTACATGTAAACGGAAACCATTCATGTATACTTATTTTTGACTACGAGATGAATACATTTAAATGGAATTTATTTAAGTATGAAACTTTGTGAAGCATTTTGTGATTACATAATACTGAAATAGTTTAATGGATACATTTTTTGGTGTCAGTAATAGATACATATTTTTGATACAATGTATGACTACATATCTATGCAACCTTGTTTTTGTATACATATTTTTAGACGTGACTGTACAGTCAACCAATTGGAACCCTAGGCCACTCAGGAACCATGTCAAAGTAACGTTATCAATAGGCTTAGGACTTTTCATAGCATATCGTGGTTCTAAAATCCTTGGAGTCGCTATGTGTAAAGTTTTCGAAGTCAAAGTCAAAGTATATTGTAATATAAAATATAATGATTTATACCTACTGTCACATCGTTACTGAGTTCATTTAAATCGAACGTAATTAATTTTAATAATCGAACTTGATTTCATAAAAAGTGCATACGAAATTTAGTTACCTTACAAAAAAAAACATAAATTTATTATCACTAACTTTTACCTGCAGATGTCTGATGTACGTAATAAAAAAAATCAAGCTTTCAATATAAATGTACTTGATGCCACTCAGCCGAGTAGCTTAGGAGTAAACGTAAAGTCAAACTTGCACTATTTTTTTTCCAAGACACCCAACCGAAAAACCTTTTTGGCTTAAGATCGGACTAGTATCTCATTTCAACTCTAAAGTAAGGAGAAGAAGGTGCATAGCTTCCTGTTAAAGATGAAATCTTCAAAAATTCTCAAAAAAAAAAACAATAAAAAAAAAAAATTAAACGTTCGTAGCTCACGACTGATGCGGCTGAGCGGTTGCTGCATACTAGCGAGAGGGGCGGGGTGAAATGGCGTCATGCATAATACAGCCAGTGAGCAAAAATATACTACTATTTCAGTAGTTATTGCGGTCATCCGATCTTAGCCGGGGGTATCTTAAGTTGTATAAGTCGACAAACGTCAGTTTTGTTTTTTGTTCGGAAGTTACATGTAATTTATACGAAACTTTCGAGAAAAACAACATGATACTTTCGCCATTTTCATCGCTATTCGCTTGAACCTAATTGTCTAGTTTTTTTATGGTTTCTGATATTACTAATTTCGTATGCACTTTTTATGAAATCAAGTTCGATTTTTAAAATTAATTACGTTCGATTAAAATTAACTCAGTAATGATGTGACAGTAGGTATAAATCATTATATTTAATATTACAATATACTTTGACTTTGACTTCGAAAATTTTACACATAGCGGCTCCAAGGATTTTAGAACCACGATATGCTATGAAAAGTCCTAAGCCTAGTTATCAATCAGATTGTAAGACATTTCAAACGGCTTTTCATTTTGACATGGTTCTAGAGTGGCCTAGGGTTCCAATTGGTCGAGTGTACTATACAGAATGGTCCTTGGGATATGTTTTATTTTTTTATTTACGTACATTAATGCTATTTTGTTGCGTTTTTAACGTAAAATTTTGAATTTGGTATTTTTTATCCTACTTGTATCAAAGTGAGGACGCTAATTTTTTTGTCAGTAAATGCTTTATTTGTAGTAATACTTTTACAAAAAGAACTAGTTAAGAAACCCAATACTTTTTTTTTTTTAGTAAATTTCTTCATTCGAGAATTTCTCAAAATAAATTTTCAAAGATTCATAACTCGAAAACTACAAAAAATCGGCTAACATACATGGGGTATATTCTGATAGCTCATGACGTGAGGAATCAAAAAAAAATGTTTGACGTTAAGGTTTGGACCACCCTGAATACGGTACTCGCTTAATACCAACATCAAAAGCGTTAATTGAGCTTACTGAGTATTTCCACTGGGTCGTATTGTGTAAAATCGCATAAGCGCTTACCATTAACCATCAGGCAAGTATTACATTGTATTGAGTATACAATGTATGTATTGTCATTTCATTATACAAAATATTTGGTATTGCAACATACCTGATTCTCAATCTCATCTTGTCCATCGGGCACCACAGTCCATTTCAAGGCTGCCCACAACGCTATAGGCACCAGCCATACGTAGCAGAAGATAGCAGTAGCCGCGTACGACACCAGGTGGAAATCATAGCGCCAGTGCACCGTCTTATTGGCCGACTGTAGGTAGCTGGCTATGTTTCCGCTCACCGCAATTGTGAAGATCTGGAATTATAGTTCAACTGGGTTAACATTTTTGCCGTGTGGTGACGGCGGTAAGAATACATTTTGTCACCACTCCAACTCCTGCGGGAGTCGTAAGAGTCGACTAAGGGATTGAAGTGTCACTGGTCGGGTTAATAATCAAGATCAAGTGCGGGTAGTTCGAGAAACCCGCGCAGCTCGAAGGTTTGATACATTCTCTAGCCAGTCTGCCTGCAACCACGGGTGTAACGTCATGCCCGAAACGTCAGGATATAATTAAAACGTAAGTTTACGCGATTCAGACCCGTTTTTCTTTAAAATATGAGTGATGATCGTGAAAGTTTAAATCAAAACATCACTGACCATTATTTGATAAAAGGTTGATGATGGGCAGCAGCGTCATCATAGTGAACACATTACTGCGATCGCCAATCCGCTTGCCCAGCGTGGCGATTATGGGCATTTACCTCCTAATGCGTTTATACGCATAGTTAATAGGAGAGGCCTACGTCCAGCAGTGGACTATCATAGGCTGATGATGATGATGACGATTTATTTATCGTAGATTGATGATGGGCAGCAGCATCATCATAGTGGACGCAATACTGCGATCGCCATCCACGTTCCCAGCTTGGCAATTATGGGTTAACATTTTATTTTGTACATCTGAACATGCACTCTAACAACATGACAATAGAGTCTGATAAGATGTTTGTGAGGACCCTGGCCGCTCAGATATATCTGATGGCGAATATACATACTTCAGACTATCTAAAATGTAATTTTCTTTTTAACAATAAACTTAAAATGTGGGTTTATTAGTGTTAGTTTTTAGTAAAACGTCCCACTTTGTCGCTTACCATAAAGACGAGATTTCCTTGTAAACTGACAAAGCGGATTTATGGCAAACGACAAAGTGGGACGTTTTACTAAACTCACTCACATTTGTTTGTGTAGCTATGAATTTCTACACAATTCCTGGAACTGCACAAAATTTAATTACATGAATTTAAGACCATATGGCGTTGTACCATGTGGTGAAGGTAGTAAGAATATATTTGTCACCACCCCAACTCTTTCCGTCTTTCCGCGGGTGCCGTAAAAGCCGACTAAGGGATTGAAGTGTCACTGACCATTTTGATAGAAGATTGATGATGGGCTGCAGCATCATAGTGGACACATTGCTGCGATCGCCTCTTCCACTTGCCCAGTGTGGCGATTATGGGCATTTACCTCCTTTGTGGCATTTTCCCTCCTCCTTTCTATTGTTACGAACATATAATACGAAGAAATACACAATCTCCTTATAACTGGGAGGAGATCGCACGGAACCGAGCGCATTGGCGCCAACTCGTATCGGAGGCCAAGATCCACTTTGGGTCGCTGAGCCAGCGGAGTAAGTACCTTCTTTGTAGGCACAGCCAATAGGAGATGCCTACGTCTAGCAGTGGACTGAGATAGAATGAAGATGTGAAGACCATGAAGTTATTAAAATGTCAAGGTATTGCTTAAAAGTGTAGTTAATTTCTACCTAGATTGGTTTTCATTTTCAACTGTAAATTTACCATTATTTTGAAACATAATTAAGGTGCCTCCCTGTGTCAGATAGGTCAACTCTCAATATTACAAAGCATTTGAGATTAAGCTGTATTTACTTTTTTTTGTTCTATTATCAGGGTATACAGATTACAGGATTAGGTACAATCACTAAATAGTATAAAACAAAATTGCTTCCCGCAGTTTGTCCCTATGTATGCTAATAACTTTAAAACTATGCAATGGATTTTGATGAGATTTTATTATTGTGAGTGATTACAGAGAAAAGTTTTAGTATCAGTATTTAAGTCCATGCAAAGCCGGGTTATATTGCTAATACTCAATAAACTAACAACAGTGATACAACCAGTATTCATTCATTGCAAACATGGAGAGACGTGACTATAGTACATTGTGTATTAAGGGTGGTAAATAAGAAATTGTGAATGAGTGAAAGTAAAGTCCAAGCCAAAGGTGCAGGCTTTACTTCACACGAGTTCATAATTCTTGTAGCGCCCTTGGCACACACAATGTTTTTCATCACACCTGTGAGGTAAAAAAGTAAATAAAACCATATATTTTCACAAAAATACTCTAAAATGGTGTAAATTTATGACAGAAATCCCGGCGCGGCGCGCGCCGTTGCTTGCCTGCGCTGGGCGCCGCGCTAGTGCGACGTAATGTTGTATGAAAATCCTTGATTGCCCTAGGGCGTAACGACGCATCTACGGCGCGCATCGCCGCACCGCATTGGCGCACTTACCGAACAGGTGTGATGAGAAAGTTATTTACTTACCAAAGTGACAGAAATCCATATTGGTCCATATAAATCAGGTTTCCCTTTTATCCTCTCATCGAAATAGTTCCGGGAAACCTTCTGTGGTACCACTGATGATATGATCCGCTCCACCACCTCATGAGTATGGACATCAAAGTATTTCTGGTAATACTCAATAGTCCAGAAGTTATGATTTGCTGTGGAAAGTAAAAAGTAACTTAATATTTAGGATATTTAACTACGTAGATTGAATACTCAGTTCTGCTTTCTATAATGATTTATTGCTACCTTTGTAAAAGGATAATATGAAAAGTCTTATACATAGTATGAACTATGAATAATTCTATAGTATAGACCAGTATTAATAGTATCACATTTTCTCTCAATACCTAATAAACCTAATAAATCCTTATTTCTAGTCTTATACTTTAGTGTTTATTTAGGTTTGCCAACAGGTGTAATACAAAAATACTTATACTTCTTTGTTTCTATCAGGATCGAAAAAGCTTCGGATTCTGAGTAGAAAAAATGTAAAAAAGTCCAAATTTGAAAATTAAAAAAATCGACAACAAAATAAAAATCCACCCTTATAATCATTTTTAACTTTCTGTATCACGGAAACTTAGAAAGCCAATAAAGTCAACAGAGTCATTATTATAATATCCATGTTGACCATGTTCAAACAAACTAATTAGTCTGTCATTAAGAAATATCTTATTCATTTACTAATGAATATTATGTAAATAATTGAATGGTAGGGCTTATCGCTTTTAATCTACATTATTAGCGCTGTAACTAAATAGGAATGAGTATGAAATCATGAAAATGTGTAATGAGTTTCATACTACTAAGTACATACAAATTTCAGATTTAAGCTAAACGTAGTTCATTAATACTTAAGACGTAAAAAACGCTCACTTTGTGGTGGTGTTTCTGGATCTTCATTGCTTAGTTTTGGTTCATCATACGTGTAATTTGGGTTCGACATCGAGTTAGTATATTGATGTGATTGCACTGCCTCTACTTCTAACCGTGCACTCCTATCATTGTGCTCTGGTGAGTAATCTTGAAAATTTAGTAATTCGCCAGTCTTTATCGAAGACATTCTTAAAAATATTAGTCACAGTTTTTGTAATAAATAATATACAAACGTATGTTGCAAGGAGAAAACGTCATAACGCGCATGTCATTACTTTTGCTTGTGACTGTTTCAGTCACAGTGAAAAACGCAACAATGTCCAGTACAAAGCACAAAAATGGCTGTTTTGAGCGTTTTGTCGCGTGTAATACCACCTTATTCAGAGCGGCCCTACCGCGAAAAACGATATTAGTAAATTTCGAGGATTTGTCTCCCTCGCTCTAATGACGCCTACGTTTGAGTGACAGAGAAAATTACTCGAAATTTACGAATTTCGAATTTCGCGGTAGTAGGCCAATACACTCAATTGTTTTTAGACTTATCGATATCGATAGTTCTCATCTCATTGTAAAATTATGCGAAACATTGCCAAATGATTCCGAGTTGATTCCGAGGCTCTCCTTGCTGGAGGAATCTCCTAATATATAAAAATTCGAATAAAATATTATCAAAGCTGAATCAATTTAATCAAAGATGAATCGGCATACGGTATATAACGTTCACGATAAAACAAAACTTATCAAAAGTTTGTAAATTATTTTTATACATTTAACCTGCATTTAAATTGTAATATGTTAAAAGGTATTATATATTGAAAATAGGGAAATTAAAGCAAATTTACTCGATAAAAAGAAATACATATTTATATTTACTTATTTAAAAATCTCGATCGATTGTTTTTTTTTAAGTTTACATAAAACACCAATTACAATAAATTATATCGTATTTTGTTAAAAAATGAAAACATAATGATAGTCAATAATAAGACGAGGTAGATAGAAACTTAATAACGTAGTAAACATGCGCAATCGGAGCTCACATGTTAAATTGGTCAATTCTCATTGGTGACTTTGTAAGCCATTGGTTATATTTAAGTAGGTACCAGGAGTAACTCTACGATACGTTTCGACATTGAGTTTTAAATGGTTTCTTTAAGTTAATTTATATTTGGATGAGATTCGCAATCATATTTCCTCGCGATAGTGAGGGGGAAAAAGTTGTATTACCCTTGGCGGCAAAGTTTGTTCAACTCTCGTGCCTGGAGACCTTCGCAATACTCAAGATTCCAGTTTTTGAATTATTGGAATCTTTCGCTACCTCAGGTCTCAATATTGGCACGACAGTTAAACAAAAACTTCGCCCACTTGTTTAATAAATAACATTTGCACTGCGGCTGCCGTAAATTCGCTGGTAGGGACCTTTTTACTACTGTACTTTGAGCGTTAGGAAAAACGGAATGACTACTCGTTATTCGTACAAATTATACAGTCTTCGATTTGGATGTCAAATGTAATAAAAATTGCAAATCCCGTATTAAATATGGGTACTGGGACAATCGTATACAAATTGACCCACTTCTTACGGCATTCGCGGCAAGCTCATTGAATAATGATTTGTGTTACGGGTTCTTGCGTGACGACATATGTAATGAATAGATAAATATTGATGTTTAAATACATATAAACAAACTGTGGCTACATAAGAAAAATAAATCTATAATCGTTATGCTACACGAAACATGGGCTATGAAAGGCCATTCTTACAAAAATCGACCTACAGCGAGGATTGGCTTGTGTGGTGTTTTAGGTAAAGGTACATTCAGACCAAACGAGCATTCGCTATTCTATTCCCCACTCTACGAAATTCGTTCGTTGACGAACGCGAATCACAAAACGTGATTCGTTGAATTCGTAGAGTGTATGTAGTATGTGCTACTTATAACATGAAAACGTTGTTTACAAATAAATCAATATTTACTTATAATTTTAATTGATAACCGTAACTAACCTATCACCTGGGTCGCGTTTTATAAAGTTACAATTTACAATTTCGCTGTTTGCCTCTCTAACGCACGCACATATTGGCTAGAAAGAGAGGCAAATTGTAACTTTATAAAACGCGACCCTGCTGGACATAAGCCTTTGCAAATACCACACGTCTTTCCCTTGAGTATACGATATTTCCTATTGAAACTCTGATTTTCTTTTTGCCAGTCTGTATTAGCCTCGTATTAGGATAACCTTTGTTAAAAAGTGTTTCATTTATTTGAATTATTTTAGGTTTGAAATAGATTGCATGGTTCGCGCAAGACATGGATATGCGCAAGATTATCGATAGCGATTATGGCAGCACTAAAAGTGACGCATGGGTGGTGGGGGACCATGATTCGTGGAGAGGAGAGGGGAGGCGGGGAGGGGACGGGCCGTCTCGTCTCGTCGCCATTTTGTTTTTGTACAACGAGCTAGCCTGTAAAGCGCACGTCTCGTTTGCAGCTATTTTTACTAAGCACTACTAGTGTTACGTGACCAGTTTTTCGTAAATATGTGCTCGGATTCGTACGTGAGGTGATTGCCTTCAAACTTCAGATTATCATCAACAGTTGCGTGTTATCGGTGTTAATGTAAGTTTACTACGTGTTGCCTTTGCCTTGTACTATCTCGCCATATTGAAATCTCGCGACACACGTAATAGCGTGCTAAGCTTCAGTATTCTGTGCTTTGCAGTGATGTGCGGTTGAAGATTGTGTTATGCTGAGGGAAGCGACAAGTGTCGTGCAGCAAGATGTCGAAGGAAATCGCAGAAGAGTACGCGTCGAGTCTCTCGGACTTAACGGTGAACAGCAAACCTCTAATCAACATGCTGACTATCCTGGCCGAGGAGAACATCGACCATGCGGGGGTTATCGTTGAAACGGTCGAGAAACACTTGGAGAAGGTGAATTTGCATTTTTAAGCTAGGCGATGGGCATTCGCGCAAATGTCACGTGACGGGGAAAGTGTCTTGCGTTGACGTACGCCTCTGTGGCGTGCTTTACGTGTTGATGTGACAGCCGACCTCGTTTGTGCTGGTTCGGTTCGAAAACAGGTATCTCCAATTGCAATTATTAGTATCGGAACTAACTATCGTAAAGATATCGTTTTAACATTTGCTGTTAGAGCCTCGCGTTCAATTGCCGCTTATCGTGATAACACCCGTATAGTACCTACCTGAATAGTTGCTTTTAACTAGATAACATCATTACCTATAGTCAGTTTGTTTAAATTGAGATAAGACTATTTAAAAGTCAGAAAAATACATTGCAATGGTTGTAAAATGAGAATGATCGAATTTAAATTATTATTTCGTAATGTTTTGTAAGTTATAAACGAACCTGTTTTGATTAATTTTGAAAGCTGATTGCCTAACATTACAACGGAGATACCTGTTACTGTATACTAATATTACCATCTGATTTCTGTGCCACTTAGCTTGGCAATTTCATAAACTGATTTCATTTCAGTTGTGTAAGAAAAGATGTTGAAATAAAGTTTATTATGAAACTGAGTTCGTCCTTATTTATTTTACTACGCGACGGATATTAAAAGGGTTTTAAATAAATGTTTGTATTATTCCTACCCATATTGTTAACTAATATAGTAAAATTGAGTGAAAACAATTGGAGGAAGCCTCGGACGAACCACGGGTGGTTTGTGAGGTGGGGCTGGGACTAGAAGTTTTGTTTCCTCCGTACAGGTCCAAGCAGACATCAAGCTGCCAGTGCTCTATTTAGTAGATTCCATCATCAAGAATGTTGGAGGAGCCTACGTGCAGAAGTTCTCGCAAATCATTGTTAACATGTTCACTAGGACTTTCAAACAGGTAAATATACTGTTCCTTTATTTTAAAACCCTGTTTTCAATGTCAACTCATAACCACAGAACACTAGTATGTAATTAGGAGTTATATATATTGTGTTAAGTATCTTTAACCCTTCTAGACATTATTTCTATTAAAAATTCTAACTTTATATCTTGTGAACGTATTGCGAAAACACAAATCAAATAATTTATAATTAATTATTTATAATTTATATCTTGTTTTAAATTAAATTGTACTTTAGCAAATATGTGACATTGTCCTGAAATGAATCAATAATTTACAGTATTATTAGTTCCTTGGGGCCTTGTAAAAGGTTATAAAACACATCTAAAAATACAATTTCCTAAAAATACCACGTCCAAATTACATTTAAATTTGTCATAAGCGGATTGGCAAATTGTAAATTTTATTTCTAATAAAAATATAAACTTAGTACACATTCAAATGACATTGAAAGCTGGGTTGTCTTTATTTGTTTTATCAGTTAATTACATTCAATTCGGATTCTAAACATGTTAAATTCCGCCAGGTGGATGAAAAAGTGAGGTCTCAAATGTTCAAGCTGCGGGAGACATGGCATGATGTGTTCCCGGCCACCAAGCTCTATCAGCTGGATGTGAAAGTGAACTTGATTGACCCCGCGTGGCCGATACAAGCCCAGCCGCTGCAGTCTACCATCCATGTAAATCCCAATTTTCTGAAAAAGGTGTTTTTTAGTTGTTTCTGTTTTGATTTAGATATAGTACTAACATTAAGCTTTAAGTATGTATGTATTTGAGTTTCGAATACTTATCATTTGGTTATTTTGTCAAAAAAATGCTATTTTATGAGGTAATGAATTGAGTAGCATCTACCTCTATGCATTCATTTTACACCATATAGTGTAAAAAACAATCTCCTGCAATCTTTACTAACAAATACAACATTACATAATATGTTCTACTTTCTAAATATAATAAATATAGACATAATCTCTAAATAAATTCAATCACTATGGTTACTGAACTTCATAGATATTTTTGGGTGGAACAACTATTTGCATAGTTTGCTAGAACAAATAATCCAGCACACTAATAATATGATCACCTATCACTGAGACGCCATGTAACTTTCAGAAAAATCTACATTTTTTAGTTTTGAATCATATTAAACCATGATTTTAAGACCCATGAGAATGTAACTATAAGTGAGAAGAAAAAAGTGAATAGAGTCTTTTACAAAAATAATATTTATTTCTGCTTAAATGACCATGAATCTAAACTCCATATTTCTCCCCAGCCTGCTGCTTCAGCCACAACCACGACCACTGCCCCTGCAGCCGAAGATGAGGAAAAGATGAAAAAAATCTTGGCAAAGAAGGAGCAAGAACTCCTCATGCTGCAGAGGAAGAAGGTTGAGATAGAGCTCGAGAAGACGCGGAGGGCGTTGGAGATCGCCGCGGCTACTAACACTAAGGTATGTCTACTTATTCATATTTTTGACACTGTATTTTTAATATTTTTAACCCAGATAAACTTAAATGCAAAAAATTATACCCTGGGGTATTTTTGGTTAGCTACAAAATACTTTTTTTCACACGTTATCTTAGTGATTAAGCTCATGTATTATCTAAATAACATATTTTCTGATAGATTGTATGTATTTACGCTAACATAATATATGAATATTATGTTGCCCATAGACAGAAATGAAAATGAAGTAGGTTTAAAGACCTATTCAACGACGTAACTCTTAGCTGTGTTGACTTGGCAAAGTTCCATACAAAGTCGAGCATGGTCCTTTGAACATTGTCACACTTAGTCCAGATGTAACTAAACCGAGTAACGCGAAATGTAACATAGACCCTTGTAATATTGAGGCATCATATGACGCATATAATATGAGTCATGTGCCTGGCAAAGTTGTTTCCTACCTTTCAAAAGCATCATAGTTGCGTGACAAATGTGACAACTTAGTCCAATTTAATTTAATACAAACATACACGTATTTATGTTTCATGGGTTGCGTAAAAGTAGATTCGATTCCAATTTCAAACTGAATGGAACATTTTTGTTTTATTTGTTTGCTATAGTCCTTATTATTATGAGGGTAAGACTCGTCATGTTTCCGATAGTCTTAACGTCATTGAAATAAGGCTCATATCTAAACTGTCTAAATGTTAATTCTTAGAAATCGGCAGCTATGCCTCTCAAGGTATAAATAAAGTAAAGACACCAATGCTCGACGCTACTCTAGTATTCGACATGGGCACTTTATAGGTTTAGATTCCAATATAAAAATCTTAGTTCGAATTTAATCTTATAACTTTGATATTAAGTGCCTATGTGAAATACTAGTGCAACGGCGGGCACTGGTGCTTTTACCATACTTGAACATTCAACAGAAACTTCTTAATATAAATTCTAAAAATATGGTAACGATTTTGATCCTTGTGTCTCGCGTACTTGCGATACGAAGTATATAAATTAGATTACCATTAAGGTGCATTCAGGCCAAAAGAGCATTCGCTGTTCTATCCCCCGCTCTACGAAATCAACCAATCACGTTTTGTATAACGATCGAATTTCGTGGAGTGGGAGGTTAGAATAGCGAATGTTCGCTTGTTCTGAATGCACCTTTACGTGAATGTTACTCTTACAATACATAATTAAATTACATTGTACATTAGTAAAAGACCAAAGATGACCAAATTAGCATACTGATAATTAAATAAACTTATAAAACAATTAGCAACAACTAGGTGTGACTCATTAGGAGTTGTTTGTAAATAAAATACCTTCTATTTTCTAGTACAGTCAAGTGCAAAAATAAGTATCGAAAGAATCCGTTCATAAATATGTTACGACGTTCTTATTACACAAAATTAAAGTGCACTGTGACGTATTTTTGAACGTTTTTGTATACTCCTTATTTTGTCTTGGACTGTACCATCCACACTTCTTAACTAATAATTTAAAATAAACCTTAATGCAGAGCCATAACTTCTATTGCCAGTCAACTAGTCGTATTTTTGTGATTTTGATATCAAAATAGGTAGTATGTTTATATTTTCAGAATATTATTAGGTATATTAAACTACTTTCAAAAAGACAGTACAATGACAATATATTCTATGTTATGGATGGTTTTTTTTTCACTTTGTGAATGTGGTTTGAAAGTACAAGTTTTTCAACTTAATAGCAAATACCTAAAACCTAATCATTGCCATGTTACTATCGAAATCTCTGTATAAAGTACCGAGTTTGATATCCATTCTCTGGTTTCCTAGTAAATGTTCGTAGTAATTACCTGGAATCAAAAATAATAATAAAGTGATGACTAATAAAATGTCCAAAGCATATTGTAAGGTAACAAATGTTCTAATTTTGGCGTAAATACCACGTGCAGTATTCTAGGAATTCACAATCGTTATCTCTATCTAATATACCTTACAAATGAGGCTTAAAATCCTTTCTTTAAAACTCCTTTGTTACAAATGAGGCTAAAATTCCTTTGTCTTACAAATTTCACTTAAACCATTTATCGATCTTTTGTGTTAGAGATAACGTCGATTCATAGGATATTTATCCCTCGTTTCGACGTTATTTTCTGCAAATTAAATAAAACCGATAATTGCCCTGTTTTATTAAAGAACGGGTTATTACCCGGTATTTAAACAGCGCACAGTTGTTGTTTTCCTGTTATCAACTGGGTTTTTACCTACAGCTTGGGTTGCTTTTGTCGGTATAAAACTTCAATATTATAACATGTTGATTATCCATTATAGTCATTATACAGTTCGTTTGAACTCGTGGTATTATTCAAAACAAAATAGGACCTTGTTATAGTTGAATAAGGTGTTTCCAATTTAGTTACCCATGCCTTAGGGCATGCATTTGCTCGTCATAACAAACAACTTTCTCTATGGGACTCGTAGCGAAATAAAAAAAAGGCAATTCCGTACTATGCAGTCCAATCAGCAGATCAATTTTGAAGAAAATCGTTTTAAGAGAGTCTGCGAAAAAAAAATCGTGGTTGAATTGATCGAACCTGCCGATACAAAGGCATAATAAGTGTGTAAAAATGTCCCAGTCAACTAATTCTGTGTACCTAATTTGAACGTCGTAACGTAACATATTTATAAGAGGATTCTTTCGATACATCTTTTT
Organism: Thaumatotibia leucotreta; assembly: GCA_025490895.1. Classification (NCBI taxonomy): domain Eukaryota; kingdom Metazoa; phylum Arthropoda; class Insecta; order Lepidoptera; family Tortricidae; genus Thaumatotibia; species Thaumatotibia leucotreta. The sequence continues at coordinate 26,091 of JALPQI010011066.1, forward strand.
GCACTTGACTGTACCACACGGCTTTAGAGGTGAATTTCAATCAAAATTTTGTCGTAGCGATAGCGTCTAGAAATATGATATTGGTCTATATGTTTATGTATTACCGTTCGCCAGTGGATAAGAAAAAATGTAAACAAACCTAAAATCATGCATGCATTTCATAATCAAGCACTTTTAGAACACAATCTCAAATCTTAAATCTCGAGTTCACATACATGTTTAGTTTAAATTATCAAATGCTATTGAAAGTTAGCCATATTTATTTATGGTATACCTATTAACTTTTATACAGATTAATCATCAATAGGATGTAAGTAATAGTACATTTCCTAACTAGTGCGAGAAATTTTTTTTTCGGCGAGGGTGAAAGTTGGAGCCCGAGTGAAACGAGGGCGACAATCACCCCAGTTATAAAAAAGTTTTTGCACGTGTAAGGGACAATTTTTTTCATAAAAATTGCGTCAAAAAGATAATTTACCGCTCGCGAAGCATGCGCAAAGTTCGTTTTTGCGCACTATTTAGGAAAAATAATGTTAATTATGTTGCCTACCAGTCAAGCTCAACTTCATACGCTAAATGTATGCATGAAAAGTAGTTCAAAATATACCTTTATACAACCTTCGTAAATGAGTATACTGCTATAATTTCCTTCTTAGTTCTGTTGATCAAGAGACAATTTTTCCTTGGTGGCATAAATAAAAAATATTGACGTTATTGCTGTATTCGTGTTTGGTAAATAAACGCGTCACCTTGGCGGCTAATAACAGTTACCACCGACTGTCACTGTTCAAGGTCTTCATTATTTCTACGTTATCATTATTCATTAAGTACCACTTTTTACGATTACATTAATTTTATGTATTGTTTGTCCTTTTGACATTGTTATCAAATTATTAATGATTAAACATGACTTTTGGCATAAAATGTTACCTTCTAGGAGAATCCATTACAATATTTTGAAATAGCTTTCATCAATTTCATATTCAGCTTTTCGTAAAAAAAAAATACATTTGTTAGCACTGAAACCATGCTATCAGAGTTGGACAAAAAATAATCCGATTACTTTTGTATGTACTTTGTAATCTAGATACAAATGTAATTTACAAAATTAACCAATTATTTTTTGTCCAACTCTGCTAAGTATATCATATAGCGAAAAAGTCCTAAAACGCATGCTAAAGCAGGGAAATATCCGATAAACGATCATTTGATTCGTTCCACAAAATTTGATTTGTTACTATTAAGTATACCAATGTATCGGTATGGTTAAATCATCGTAGCTTTATATTCTGAGTATGGCATACGCTCCGTGCAATTTAGGTATTTTATGAAGTATTCAATCTTAATGCGTTTCTAAAATTAGATGCGATGTAACGGACACGGGCGTATTTTATAGCTCTGATAAAATGTAGGCCATTATTATAGCAACGCGTTGTTACTGCTCATTAAGCTCATTAATCTCATTATTTAGTAACGTCATCAACATGATTAAACACGCTTTATACTGAAAAATCTCGATAGACAAAATTTCTCACGGATTTACATTTCTGCCTAGCAAACTTTACGTTAGGTCTTTACTTAATAAATAAATATCTTGGGACATGGGTAGAGTTTTCTGCCCCCGGCCGGCAAACAGCGCTAAACTAAGTTGCCGCCTGCCGGCTCCGTTGAGAAGAAAAATAGTATACAAAATTACAAACCTCGGCCGTTAAATGGAAAAGCCTCTGATCACATGTTTGCCGGCCTCGGCTTCGCCTCGGCCAAGGGGGTGTCACTCCGCGATTCCGTCGCGCGGGCACAAGTACATGCAGAGCGCCCCGTCTCCGTGGTCTATTCAATGGTTGGCGCGCGCTGTCTCGGAACGCATGTTTAAATTTACAACGCTGGCTCGTCACGTATCGCGAAATATATCGCTTGCAAATATTAGGATTATTTTATACATCTTAAATGAAAATGCCGAAAATATACTGCATTGCAGCATGTTGCAATAATAATAATGTTAATTATCATGACGCGTTTTTCGCACAGCCGATGCGTCAGAGAGATACTAAAAAGTAAGGAACATAATAATACACTTATTACCTACCTACATACATTCGTAGTAAATTAAATTCTCAGAAACTCGAGTCAATTACAGACAAAACTGTTTATTTTCGGACAAATTTGTCAGTAAAAAAGCGGCACATTTAAATAATGTAAAAAACTTCGTTCTCTCATACTTTTATTGAATTTCGCGCCTTTTGTCCTAACATTTGGTTGTCTGACTTTATTCCCGTAATATCAAATAGGTACACTGGTACATATAAGAGAAAATGCCGTGTTACGTCTGCCTTACGATTGTGATTAAACCATTACTTACCTATTTATACTGCTTTTGTAATGAATGCGTAGGTACCTAACGTAATTCTTTATTTTTAAATGCATTAAGCAGATATATTAATTTCTGCACACCTCACATACTGTCTACAGATATTTTTAGAATGTTCGTGTTATTATCAGGATTATTCGGATGGATATTCACCTAAAGTTAGCGAAGTCGTGTTGCTATCTCACTCACACCTCAAACAATGCCGCCCGGGCACGCGCGGCCGAAGCACAAAGAAGGTGCCGACCGAGTTGAGACAAATATTTTTGAATCACGTGTATGAAATGCGTAGGTAAATTCTATAATCACGCATGAACTAAATTGTTGAATCAACACGAATGCTATTAACGCCGTAGATATCATTGCAGTAATGTATTTGTCAGACGCCTCATAGCGCCGTTCGTTATTTTATTAGTTTTCAATAATTGACAACCCTGTTTTCGACGGCGTGCGGCTTATAAGCGACCTTTCCGCCACGCAATACGGCCCATTTCAGCTGCTCGCGTCGCCTCGCGCGCCGTTTTGTTTGGTAATAATAATTGTGTAGGTACATAAAAAGCCGGCATTTGTGAACATCAAAGCAGTGAAGCTTCTGTACTTTATATATTCTGTGCCTCGGCCTACAATTACACGACAGCCAAGACGTTTCCCACTTAAACGGCTTGGCTTGTAATCTACTATTCTTACATTATTATCGTAATGCTTGATAAAATGTATTGTATGACTACTTAAATATAAAAAAAAAAAAACCATTGAGAAACACTGTTTTATCTATATATTTTGGTGTGGTTGGTAGTGTGTGCGTTTTGACCGACGTTTACGAATATTTATTCATAGTTCATAGTTAGTTCATAGTTATTTATTCAATAACAATGTACATTGTATCTGAACATTACAAACCTACATACTTTTTTATAAATTACAATTATGAAGCATATTATTAACTAAGTAATTAATACAATTACAATAATATTTTAATATGTCAAAGAAATTTGTATAATTATATATTTGATACACTACTTATTACACGAATTTACACCATGTCAAAACAATAATACACAAGTAAATTACCTAACCTATACCTAACTATTGATCTTTACCATCATGGAAAAACTCATCAACGCTATAGAAACACTTCTTCAGCAATAAGGACTTCAACCTATCCTGAAATGCACCTAAGTTCATTATCTCCTTTAACTCGGACGGTAGCCTGTTAAAGAGAGCAATTGCCTGAAAACCAGAAGAGTGCCTGACGACTTTCAGTTTGCTACGTATTTTCCGTGGTAGGTCCTTTCTTCTAGTAACCCTTCTAGTACCCTTTCTTCTAGTAGTTTCTATTAACCATATCTATAAAAAACAAAACCAAATCAATTTATAATTACGTAAGGTTCAAAATTTAATGGTTTAACGGAGCTGTCAAATGGCCAAAGGGTTAACAGATGGACGTAAAGCGCTTCTACATATATGATATGACTTATTTGGAATTAAGTGGATCTCATGGAATAAACGGATAGGCCTGTCAGTTGCATGCTGGTATTTGTTTGAATATATTGAATTGATCTCTACGCGACTATTTATACGCCTATAAACCGTTGTTATTGTTGATAATAAGCAGTTGTATTATACAACTTTTTCATACTTACAACTTGTATGTATTCTCTAGTGCACATAAACTCCTACGTGCATTCCTTACTCAATGAGGATTGTTACTGCCAAGATGTGCTACATTATATCGGAGGATTTCGCTAACACTTACCTTTCAATAGGTCAGAGTTTGATAGTAGCCCTCCGGACATTTCAAAAAAGCAAAATATTATACAAGGTGCCCACGAGGAAAGGAAAAAATTCTAACAGCGTATTCTTGAGACTAAAAGAAGCAAAAAATGCTTAATAACTTTTGGTGAATTCTGCATAAAATATTTTTTTTTTTAGTTTTTTTTTTTGTTTTGAATGCCTTAATACACAAAAAAAGGATTTTATTAATCAAACTTTAGCTAATAATGCACTTTAAAGTTTTTTTTTACATTTGCTAGGTAATTAAAGATATTTTTGTTCATTTGATGTCTGTCAATTAAGTGTGACAAGACTAAGACAACATGGCGACAAAATCGTTTCCTAAAATGCGTTTATCATAGCGTAACGGTCTAAAACGGTTTTAAGAAAAAATCCAGTTTTCTCTTAAAATAGACTGAATCCAGAAAACTTCATATGACATTTTTAACTTCAAATTTGGTCAGAAATCCGCTGTTGAATTTTTTCCCTTTCCTCATGAGCACATTGTATAGGTATTGTGATTCAAAAGAGCAGTGTCGCGACCGCGAACAAGGATCGACACTTACTTTCTTGCACTTGTAAATTCGTGAATAAGTGTGACAGAGAGGTAACACGTCTATCGAGGTTTATTAGAGGTTCATTTCCTGGTAGGCCCTTTGGCACAATTGGAAGTAATTAAATTAATGACGTTATAATTGTTCGTTACGGCGTTGTAATATGATTAATATGAACCTGCACCTAGACCCGTTTTTATTCACATCTGGATATTTTCTTTGAATTATGCGTACTTAATTACCTTTTCTGAACTTTAGTTCGGTACTAGTAGTAAAGTACGTATCACATGATATTATTGTAAAGTTACAGTTTAAATCAACGAAAAGTGCGATCATACGCAAAATTTTCTACTCTCGCAAAACGCGGCATGTATCTATCTACCTATTGATATTTTTATGAATAAGTAATTCGATAACAACCAGTTTGACATCTTGGACGCTATAATTAATATAATTATGAAGAAAATACATAATTAACCAATTTCTTTCCCTTCTGTCGTACTGCCTTTAGCCATTAGCGAGTACTTAAAGGACAAGGTTCTATAGTGGCCATGGTACTATTTGACACGTAGGTTTATCTTCCGCTGAATGTCATAAATAAAATGGAAGTGAAATTAGCTCTGGGTTTAGAACGTAATAAACATTCCCTTTATGTTGCCTTTGCATAGATTAAGTACTATTTTCTACCATTTGACGTTGAAACTTTCGTGTTACGCCAGCGCATGCAAATTTCCGAAATCACTAAACGTGTTGACTATGTTTACATAACTGGCGACTTCCTCACACAACGTATCAACACCGCGTTACAGCGAAGAAATACCGCTATTGTTCTCAGTTCAGTGTAAGGGCCTATTTTGGATTTACAGGGCGTCCCAAAACAAATGAACATGAAGGGAAAGTACCTCAAATATCGTAGATATGGAATTTTGCTAAATTAAAATTTTTTTGTTATTTTTAAAAGTTAGTAAATTTGCATTCACAGATTTTCTAAAAATAGCTTGACTCGTCTTATAATCGAAAGGACTCAAATGTGAAAAAAAGTCACCTGTGTTTATGTTGCTTATGCACCATAAACCTACAGTCACCAAAATGTCAAAACTGAATTTGAACTTGACGCACGTGCGTGTATATCGCGGTCTTTGGCGTTAATGGATACTGTCAAAGCATTCTGTAGACACATTAATTTTATATTCGTTATTCATTCGAGACTGCCAATGCCGTTATGTGCACAATTTCAGGAACTGGATAATCAATTCAAATGTCATATATTTACAGTCTTCTTTTGTCAAATATTAAATGTACACATGTGTGTAATGGCAACCTCAACGACGCTATCGCAAAATTCATAATGCGAGTGGCAGGTTGCTTAGCCAAGTTGCCAATCGCTAGCGCTTCATCGTAAACGAAAGGCAGCTGTCTTTGTCGCAGTAATATGCAAGAGTGATAGAGAGGGAAAACTACGATACGCTAACAAGCGCTAGCGATTGGCAACTTGGCTAAGCATACTGGTGTCTAAAAGATAAAAGTTTTCTAAATATCTGTGTTATGATTGCCGCAGATGCCAGCGATCCCAGTGGTGCCAAACATGCCGGTGGCGCTCGTGAATCCCGTGATGGCGCCCGAGGTGCCGCTGCCCCCGCAGGCCCCTGCGGTCTCCATCAAGCAGCGGTTGGGCCCAGTGAGTTGCACTTTTTGTTTAATGTGTGTGTTTGGTCAACTTTTTAGTGTGCTGTATGTAAGGGATATGTTTGACTCACCTTCTTAGAGAGGTGAATCGGGCACTTCTCGCGAAGTAAAGAAAAGACGTTTACTTTTATTTCCGATACTTTGTAACTACTAATGTTCATACCTGGGATAACTGGGGCAATTTATAGGGATTTGATATCGATTAAAAGATGTCGATATAAATTAGGAGGTCCTCCTAATGCGTCTATACGCATAGTTAATAGGAGAGGCCTACGTCCAGCAGTGGACTATCATAGGCTGATGATGATGATGATGATGATATAAATTATAATAAAAGATGTGCTTATTGAACATTCTCGATTACAGTACAGAGGTTCGCTGTCATATCTAGTATCGGACCTCTTCAGATAGTAAAAGTATGCAGATGTAATTTTAATGAAAATAATAATTTAAATATTGATATTTTAATATTGATTGTATATTTGAAAACTATTTTAAAATAAACGCGTAAATACCAGTTTAAATTTATTTTTATTTTAATTCAGGAATAAGTACCTAATATTTATTTATGCCGAATAATATTTTTCTCAAACTTGCTACGGAATGTTGATGTTACTTACTTTAAATTAAACCCGGAAATACTATGTATCCGGTGGCATATGCTAAGATGATATGTAAAGAGATTTCATGTATTTATTTCACACCTAGGTCTGCAAACAAACTGTCTTTTGTTTTGAAACGTCAAATTGTGACACTATGTCTTGACATTCAGCCACAGAAAAAAAAATAACCTAAGAAATAATGTCTATACCACCAGGTAAAAGGATACCTCAAACAGATTAAAAAAAAAAGTTAGGCGCGAATGTTTTTTTTTTAATGCTGTACGATACTGTAGGTACTATTTGGTTTATTTACAAATCAAATAGTAGGTATGGTTCGGCGAAATCGGTTCGTTTTATTTTATGGCAAGTTTGAGAAAAGCACTATACAAATCTCGGCGAGAAACAGGGTTACAGGCAGTGCCGGATTTACCAGTAGGCCAAGTAGGCCATGGCCTAGAGCGGCAGATTTTAGGGGCGGCAGATTTGGCAGCAAAAAAAATGTTGTTGGTGTCAATAAAATAGTTTGGCAGATTTTACAAGCGGCAGAGTAGAAGCGAACTTTTTTAAACTTCGGCCTTGGCGGCATAATTGTACAGGATGGAAGGGAACGACCGAGTCTAACAACCATTACGATGAACTTTCAGTAACATAGTACCAATATCGAAATATCTATAAAATAATGTATCCCCTCATACAAAAAGAGTGATTAGTAGAGTTCAATAGCATGGAAAAGTCAATTTTAACCAACATACTCGTACTGTGTCTGATACAGTGGTAGATTAGAGTTTATATGAAGAGACTGGGTTTGTTCTTTGTATGAAAATTTATAGTTTACGTAAAATTATTTTTACTACGCTTACTCGCAAACAAGAAATAAATAAATATATTGATTTAAACACTCATGATTATCACTCATTTCAATGACAAACGGGTCTTAATCGTGTAAACTTACGATTAATTTTATCCTGACGTTTCTGGGATGACGTCCGTGAACCGTAGCAGACTGGCGAGAAAATGTATCAACACCTTCGAGCTGCGCGGGTTTTCGAACTACCCGCACTCGGTCTTAATTATTCATTTCTAGGCTAGGGTTATCACTAGCATGACATAGCAATATAGGAACTACCACAGCTAAGAATCAAGACCAAGTGCGGGTAGTTCGAAAAACCCGCGCAGCTCGAAGTTGTTGATTAATTGTAACGTTAAATCATTATAAATAAATCTGGGAATAATGAAACCTTCAAATCAATTGGAATTGAGTTTTTTTGTAAATTATTTAAAGTGACGTTAACAGACGACATTTCAGTATTTTTTACAATTAGTCAACAAACATAATTAAAGAAAGTTACCTGATTATTAACAAATCAGAAAAATCGTCGCATTAATAGGTATTAATGTAATGGAATTTAAAACGTATGTTTCAGCGCTTTCTTCTTTGAGTAGTCTACTTCGTTCGAATCAGGAGTATTTTTCTCACATGGACGCCAGCTATGAGCTACCAAACCTGGCTACAAGATGGCACTAAAAGTTGTTTCCTATAATTGTTAATTGGGTCAAAAATTTTTTCGTTGTCTTGTTTCATACCACTCTGTCACGATTTTAGTTGCTGTTTCGACTCAGTATATAAAAAAAAATCCGGTGCACTTGTATTTCTTTTTCACGCTAGATATTAATCCATACATCAAAAATGAGAAACAAAACATCATCTCATACAAAAATTACAACTGTGTCACGTTTTTAGGGACACTAAATAAGACAACGAAAAGAATTTTGACCCAATTATCAGATAATTTTAAAGCCAAATAATAATGTTTTCTGGTTTTATTGTCACAATAATAATGATTTCTGGTTTTATAGTCACATCGATTGATTTTTTGTTTGCGAGTGAGCGTAGTAAAAATTATTTTATTTAACTATTAAAACCTTGTTGAAATTTATTAAATGGTTTAATTATGCTCAGACTGATTTTTAATTTTTGGATGTTAGAACTTCTTTATCTTCCCAATTTAAGGACCTCTATCTAGAGTTTGTGTGGTAAGGGTAGAGTCGTATATTATTATTAATTTCCATACAAAGTACAACCCCAGTCTCTTCGCATAAACTCTAATCTACCACTGGTATCGGTCACTGTATGTTGGCTTGGCGTCCATCCCTCCACTGTCATACCAGCTAAAAGTTCGCGTACTGTACAAAGTAAGAGAAGGCCTGCTACCACGAACACCGAAGTTCGTAAATTTCGGGGATTTGTCTCCGTCACTCTAATGACGCCTTCATTGCCCGAAATTTGAAATTTGCGGATTTCGTAGTTCGCAGTAGGGATGCTGGATTTCCTTTCCTGTTACGAACGCTCCGGTACGCAGTACGCACACACGGCTGTGAAATGAAATACCTGGCAAAGTGTCCAAGTGTTCCTAAACGACTAATGTACGAAGCTTTTTTACGTTTCGACTTTCTTCGTAAATTTCCTAACAAATTATTCAAATTAGCACAGTGGATAGGGGCGGCAAAATATAAATGGCCTATAGGCGGCAAATTTCTAAATCCGGCACTGGTTACAGGCCGCGTATTCCTATCTGGCCTCAGTTCCTTCGGCCAGATATATTTACTTGGCCTGTAACCCTTCGTTTCCCGTCCTCTATAGTAATGTACTATTGATGTTGTCATTCACAGTAACATCTATATATTTTTAGTCGATAAAATATTTAGCTACATCACTTTCGTGTAAATGCCCCGAGTTATCCCAGGTATGCGTAATGTTTTAGTGTAAATGGTAAGGTACCTTGCTACTACTCTTAAAATAGACCTTGTATTCTGGCCATTTTTTCCCCAACTCAATATCGTCTATTTTGCGTGGTCAACGCTGGCCCAGTACTTAGACCTTATGTGTTCTACTGGGTTATTTTTTCATCAGTACAAATACTCTAGGGGGTGTATAAGTAAGTCATAATGAACAACTTTTACTATGGGGCCGAACCTGAAATCGCGAAAAAAAAATCAGCTGTTCCATAGAAATTGTCGACTCATGGTCGTCTGAAATGTATGAAACAGCTGATTTTTTTTTCGCGATTTCAGGTTCGGCCCCATAGTAAAAGTTGTTCATTTTGACTTACTTATACACCCCCTAGAGTATTTGTACTGGTGAAAAAATAACCTTGTAATAAAGTACATTTAAAACACCGTGTCAAGGTACCTTATTAAAACTATTCCTATATTTCAGTGATTGTTCAAAAGTACTAATTAACGTGTCATATTAAAAAGTTGATTGTCCTTGTCATTCTAATACTGCCTTGTCTGTCGACATTTCGTCTGCTTCATTTACAATATCAATTTACATGCATATCTGAAGACGGCTTAGCTTTTCATAGTCAAGTTTGCGATTAACCAATCGTTGCGATCGAGTCGCAAGTCGTCAGGTACCTTGCTACTACTCTTAAAATAGACCTTGTTGTATTCTGGCCAATTTTTCCCCAACTCGATATTAAACGTGTCTATTTTGCGTGTTCAACGCTGGCCCAGTACTTAGACCTTATGTGTTCTTTAATAAAGTACATTTTAAACACCGTGTCAAGGTACCTTATTAAAACTATTCCTATATTTCAGTGATTGTTCAAAAGTACTAATTAACGTGTCATATTAAAAAGTTGATTGTCCTTGTCATTCTAATACTGCCTTGTCTGTCGACATTTCGTCTGCTTCATTTACAATATCAATTTACATGCATATCTGAAGACGGCTTAGCTTTTCATAGTCAAGTTTGCGATTAACCAATCGTTGCGATCGAGTCGCAAGTCGTCAGGTACCTTGCTACTACTCTTAAAATAGACCTTGTTGTATTCTGGCCAATTTTTCCCCAACTCGATATTAAACGTGTCTATTTTGCGTGTTCAACGCTGGCCCAGTACTTAGACCTTATGTGTTCTTTAATAAAGTACATTTTAAACACCGTGTCAAGGTACCTTATTAAAACTATTCCTAAATTTTAGTGATTGTTCAAAAGTACTAATAAACGAGTCATAATAAAAAGTTGATTGTCCTTGTCGTTCTAATACTGCTTTGTCTGCCGACATTTCGTCTGCTTCATTTGCAATATCAATTTACATGCATGTCTGAAGACGGCTTAGCTTTTCATAGTCAAGTTTGCGATTTACCAATCGTCGCAAGTCGTCAGCCCGTGACACCGCTATCTGTTGCAGCCGGTCACCAAGCCACCAGCCGGTGCGCGTATCGCACCTGTCAGCGCTGCGCTCGTCTCCGCCCGACGCGACCCTCGCCTCGCGCGTCGGCCCCCGCCGGCCCCCCAGCCGGCCCCCCAGCCGGCCCCCCCGCCGGCCCCCCAGACCCCCGTCGCGCCCCCCATAGCCCCCAACGTCTTCGACATCAAACCCCTCGAGCGCGTCACAAAACGCAAAAACGTCATCACTATCGACGTCCGCCCTGACGCCGCGAGGCGCGACCCTCGCCTCGAAAAACGAAGAGACAAACAGAGACTCGAAGCGCGCCGCGAAGAAGAATTCAAACGCCGAGCGGCCCGCGAGGCTCGCCGCGAACGCAAGGAAATCAGTCAAATCAAAGCCGAAGAACAGAAACAGGAGGAGAGATACCCCGAAATGGATATAGACAAACTCCAAATCGCGGACGCGAAAAAGATCAGCAAGCTGCCCCCGATCCCTAAAATCAAAAGGGACGGGAAAGACGAAAAGAAGGAGAAAATCGCGGCGCGCTTGGAGAAGAAAAAGAAGCGTGAAAGCGGAAGCGGCAAGGAGAGCTCGGCCGGATCCTCCCCGGAGAAAAAACCCAAACAGAAGAAGGAAAAGAAGGAGAAACCGGAGCCGGAAGAGGTGGTCTTCAAGGAACTGAAGAACTACCACCCGGAGCGGTACAGGAACAGAGCGCGATCACCCAGCCCCGAACCGGCGCCCGACACAAGTAAGATATTCCATGTTAACCGATTGCGAGTGGACACTGTGATACTAGTTTTAAGCGGGAGAAGTGTGGAAATAAAATATTTTTCAACTCTTGGAGTATTCATATTACGTGTTTACGGCTCGTGTACCCTTTACTTTAAGGCCATTCGTTGTTCAAAAGTCAAGTTAGGAAGTTTTATGCACTTTTAATCCACGTGTTTCACAAATTTCAAATGCACTACACTGGGCTCAATGTTATGGATTTTACGCTAATTATATCCACGTAACTAACAAAATGGGGGTGTATAGTTCTTGCAACTTCTCTCTAAAGCGTAAGCAAAATGTGGGATTAAAGACTGAACGCCGCCGTATGAAGATCTCTTGGAGCTGACAATCTACAGGATGTGTGGACACTCGCTTGGAAGATGGGACTTGCAAGTTGGACTGATCTGGACACAGTTTTTAACGTTGCGATTGGATAAGTAACTACGTAAAACAATTGGTATCAGATTACACTACTCTCTACAGAGGGTAATATGGGAAGAAAGTATGACAGTCAAAAATCAAAAAACAGACTTGGCGTTTGGTTTTGTCTTCAAATGTCGATGGCAACTTCCTCAGTAACTGGTAGTGAATTATAATTCTAGAAGTATAATGAATTCGTTACTATCAAATTTAATCATTATCATAAACAGTATGTAAGTAGTTAAGCTTGCATTTTAAAGAGACAAACTTTAGGCTGTAATGGCATTTATGCGCTTTGGACATTATCTCACTGCATAGTGATTTATGGTAAATCTAACGAGAAAAAGAACATCAAAAACTTCATAAAAATAGCAGGTTAAAATTACGCATCGGAACACTTGTATAGCCTAAAATCGAATCCGTAAAATCAACTTTTTATTTTGAACTCACTGAATATAATACGTTTTTAGTTTTGTTGCTTTACGATCAACAAAAGTGTCAGTCCAAAAAACAAAAGTTATCCAATGGGTGGACAAAAGTTAACAGTATGTATAAATTTGTATTATAGTTTTATTACACAGTGTCGTAGACCAAGGAACCAAGCTGTACTGTTAATTGTTTTATCCCAAAATTAGCACATTACATAATGCGTTAACTTTAGATTATTGCACCGAATAATAATAATCTTATTCTGACAATGATCTTCATAGTTTCAAAGAGTATTTGTGAACCCAAAAATAACTTGAACCACTTGAAGTGAGGTAAAAGTGATAAGTGCATGAATGTCAGCATGGCAAATCTAATTGAATGAACAGATCGACAGTTTCTCTCAAAACCTAACTCTGTGGAAAACATATGGCGCGCCTGATGGTAAGCGGCAACCATATCAACAAATAATTTAGTTTTGTACCTTAATTGTACACATAGTCAATGATAAACATTTTGACTGCTGACATTCTATATTTGTTCCGTTATCTCATTAATTCATCTCATCAGTAGTTTTTCAATTAAGTACTATTTTAAATTCATGTAAGAAGTCACATAACAACCCTTTATCTGTCTATGACATATCATTCTAATTCTTAAGTTTTATAATACACCTTAAAAACCTATGAAATTATCGCATGGGAGTAATGCAGAGTAAGTATGCAATAAAGGAAGTGACGTCTCTGAAGAATAACGAATCGTTAATAATTTTCTCGTCCTAACGTTTGATTCTACTCTACTTAAAATTTTTCAAAGTAATTCTTTCTCCGGTTATTTCTGAAATTTCCTGTAATGTACACTTTCCCGCCATGTCCGACTTTCGTTCGGTGTACTTTCGTTATATCTCCAATATAATAAATTTATATAAGGGCACGATATAAATAAGATTAGTCTTACCTCTTACTTTAGGAAAAAAAAACATAGGAAAAAGGGAAAAACTAAATCTGTAGGAAAGTGCTAATGTAGGAATTTCATTTTACATAGTTTGCGGTTAATATCATATTCTTTATAATGTTCAATGATCGTACATTTTAGTACTTTCGTGTAGATTTTAGATGGTAATTTTTATACGTATTCTGTAAAAAAGTTCACCCATAATATAATCGGGTCAAACGCAAACCCGTGTTCGGAGTCTTTCCGGTGGACAATCTAAAAGTTAAGGCCTATAAAGCTTGATTTTCTTATGAAAGCCTAAACTTCATTAAGACGTCCTCCTTTTCCATTGCTTTGTATGATAAAAATCATTACTACCCGTCCACAGGCTGTTAACTATCGACCACAGGAAAGAAAAAGTGCGTGTTCAGCTGAACTGTAGAGCCCCTCTTTCCTGTGGCCAATAGTAAGCAACTGGTAGGAGTGTAGTCGTGATTTTTATCATACAATTCAATAGGAAAGGAGTGCCTTTAAATGACAATAAGGGTTTAAGAAGAAAATTAATTCTCATAGCCCTTAACTTTTAAAATGTCCACCGGAAAGACTCGTAACATGATTTTAAGTTTGACCCAATCATCGTTGGCACCCCAAATTATTCACAAATTCAAAACTATTTGATTGCAAATGATATTAAAATTTATTTCTTTGCAACTCCATCCACTCATTTTAGGCGGAAAACAAGCAATGAAACTGGTCGCTTTGTTTAAAAAAGTAAACAAAGCTACTCGTTTTTATTGTGTAACAAAAAAATCATTTGCGAGTAAGTGTACATTTTAGGAAGGTGCATATTCCACTATGGGAATTGAAACTAAAATATCTACCGAATTCTTTATCAATGCCAATGCTAAGCAGATTCTTAGTTCGAGCATACATTTCATGTATTTTTTAATCTTTAACCTTTTAACCGCCGTAGTCCGATATATCAGACAATCAATATCCAAATCACCTCAACAGAGTCTGATTTGGTTTTTATGCGGAAAAAAATTGTCATATTCAAGTGGGAAGTCTGATCTGAGTGGTGTAATTTCATATTTATGCCACGATGACAGACACGTCACGCACAATGAAAAATTCACGGCGGTTTAAAGGTTCAGACTTCGGAGAGGAGTTGCAAGTAACGGGAAAGATACACTATAAATCTAACAAACACTGGATTTATTTTAAAGACAGTTTGATATATGTATTTCTGATCTGTGCTTAATACGTAAAAGCTAAGGAGACACACTGAAACGCGATTTGCCGCGGTGGACGAAACGACCAAACACTTCAATCATCCGTCCCACCATCTACTCTTGTGTGTAACAACGTCAACTTTTCAATAAACGGTTCACTAATCATCTGTGGCTCTTATTGCAATGAAAATAAAGTGCACAAATGTTTAGTTAACTGGGTCAATATTCTTTTCGTTGTCTTGTTTCATACCACTCTGTCACGCTTTTAGTGGCTGTTTCGACTCAGTATATAAAAAAAAATCCGGTGCACTTGTGTTTCTTTTTCGCGTCAGATTTTAATCCATACATGAGAAATTGAAAACAAAACATCATCTCATACAAAAATCACTACTGCATTACGTTTTTTAGGGATACAAAATAAGACAACGAAAAGAATTTTGACCCAACTTTGTAATACTGGAACTGTTCAACCTTTTGACTGCCATCGACGGCTATGTATGTCAAAAAGTCACGCTTACGACGGTTATATAGATTCGCTAGTAGTAGGTTATTACGTGAGATTTCTTAGTTCAATTGCGCTTTGAGTATCGGAGTCGCGTGGCATTATTCTTCAAAGCTTGGAGTTTAAACATTTAACCTTTTGACCGCCAGACGCCGTAGAAATATGCCGAGCTCTGAGCCACGCGTTCACGATCATTTAAATAAAATTTGACTTTACGTATTACTACGACGTGTTTTAGCGACGTCGACGGCTGTAGCTGTCGTTGGCGTCGTAGTCACGATTTTCCGTGGTCGTCTACGATTGTGGCGGTTAACGGGTTAAATGCGAAGTCATAAAAAAAATAATCTAGTAGAGCCCACGTAAATAGTGTAGGGACCCTTTTAAGGTGGATATCGTGAGATTTTTTAAATATTGTATCCTTAACTCGTTACTTTTATTGTTTATTTATTTGCATTCACGAATAATAACACTGATAAGTTTCATGAACCCTGAGGGGGACATTACATATGAAATTTGTTCATATGTACTTTAAGCTATGATATATTATTTAATTATTTCAATAGTATCTAATTCCGATTATTTTTAAATGCATTATAGGGCCGATTGCAAATACTTTTTACATAGTCAAGGGCTGTAATGAAATTATAACGTCACATTTTTGTGTTACGACGTTATCTATCTAGTTTGTTTGACTAACTTTCGTAACTTTTTGTGTCTAATATCAGCGGCAAATTTGAGGCCAAAGAATAATCAGCAAAATTAATTCTATAAAAGCAAATTATCCTTGAATTCTTCTTATAAAACGCAAATTTGATAGGTAAAGGCATAATAACCATATTGTAGTTGATCCACCGCTGCAGATCGCGGGGTGTATGTGTGGTGTGAATCACGTTAGGATATAGTTATAAGAAATATATGTTGATGGATCAAAATAATATGTTATTTACTGGGAAAAGAGACCTTATCCCAAGTAAGATAAGGTCGTTTTTCTCAGAGAATAATATACACATATGTCGCTAAACACTTTCATGTGCTAAACAATACTTATGGTAGCCAATTCTGTTAATCACATAGAAGTACAATTTTTGTGACAGAAGAATAGGTACAATATATTTCTTTGATTTAGAATAGTTGTAACATTTCTGAAATGACAGGTTTAAGATGATTGGATGCAGTAGGTACTTAGTATTTCTAAGTGAATTATACAAATTGTACAAAGATAAAGTGATTTCCTAATTGTATTAATATTACTCGCACAATCTCTTTAAAAAACACTACAATTAGTTACAGGAAAATTGACGAGTGAAGGGGGCATTGCCATTTGAAGTGGTTGTTTGGTTTAGTATATCAAATATAGTAGTTGGAAGCCAAGCTTTCACCTTTTAACCGTCATAGTTTGATGTATCAATCAATATCGTTGTCTGATAAATAACTTCCTGCCGCCCAGACCTACTTGCCAATCAATTTTGAATTTATAGTTAAAGAAATAGAATTTAATTTATTTTGTTTTAGGAGCTCTTTTAATAGGCCTCTGGGCGGTAGGGCAAAGGTTAAGGACAAAGGAATATTAACTATGCATTTTTTGTGTATAAATTCATTTCATTCAAATGCAATCATGATCAGAGTGGTGTAATTGTGTATTGGGGGGTAATGATGGGTCGTTCCCGGTAATTTCCCAACCTTACTACGGGAAAGTTTCCATTTGGAAATATTCCCCATACAGTGTTGGGTAAGTGCGTAATTACCGGGTACGACCCATCACTAATTGGAGGCGATTCGGGCAAGTTTGATTAAAAACACGGTTAAAAGGTTAAAAAAAATCTTGTGTCCCTTACGCAACGCGATCGCATGGTGTAGCTGTGCGTAGCTCAGCATAAGGGTGCGGGTCCACTAATGCGGAGCGGAGCTGTGCAAAATTGACCAATTACATTCTTCAAATTCGAATTCGAAACACTGTGATGCGGTCTCATTGGCCGAGCTCCCACAGCTCCGCTCCGCGTCAGTAGAGCCGCACCCTTAGTATTAAATTAGCGGAGCGGCTATAGTTGTCAATGGCTGTCAAATGGTTAATTTGTAATCTCAACAACAACCACTACATATGCAATTTCGCACTCTCGTTAATTTGACAGTAGATTAATGTTATCTAGGCACTCGTAAAGGAGATTAAAAAAACGAAGTGTACAGTCGCTATCAGATATATTGGAGGTGCCAAGGCGCTAAAAAGGGTTATTCCCACCTGTCACATGGGGATCTTTTTCCCACATGTTACCGGTGGGAACAATTAGGAATAAAAAAATCCTGGTATTTATTTTCCCAGTACCACCAAATGTTGTAGTGGGAAAAGAATTCCCTGTAGTTACCACCAAGTACTCTAGTGGTAACAGGTGGGAAAAAAATCCCGGTATACTCTTGGGTCGTCTCGTTCGTTTTTCGTCACGTTCCTAAATTTGTCCGATTCTTCTTTCGTCACCCATTCTTTATTCGTCACGATCGTCGATGGTCTTTCTCATCTTCGGTCAAATTTGTTGTTCATCTTTATCTTAATCCGTCTCGTTCTTAACTCGTCATAATTTTCTTTCGGCATGTTCGCTGTTAAATCTATGCTTTTCATATATTTGCATAGTCTTAAGTCGGTACCAACTTATTATGGTCAAAGACGACAATGACTGCAGACTAACTTGACGAATAAAGAATGGGTGACGAAAGCAGAATTGGACAAAATTTACGAACGTGACGAAAAACGAATGAGATGACCCAAGAGTATACCAAAATCCCAGTGGTTACCACTGGTGTCAGATGGGTGGTAACAGGTCGGAATAAGCTGCTAGAAAATATCTCAGAGAGCCTCTATTATCATGGTGTTAGAGTGCATGTTCAGACATTTTTAAGCGCTATGGTCGCTCCGAGATATCTGATGGTTACTACGAAATTATATATTCCCTATACATATAATATATATTTGTATATGGTGTCTAACAATATAGGTAGTAGTGATATGTTGAGGGGCACATTACGAATCGTATTCTGATTAGAAAAAAGTTGGAGAAAAAAAGTTTTTCTGTTTGCATTTGAGTGACTATACAAAAAAA
>JALPQI010011067.1:0-35819 GCA_025490895.1 Thaumatotibia leucotreta
GTGGCAAAGTAATGCCCTTGGAGCGTAGCGCGAAATAGCATTCGTTTAAGAGATAACAAAACGTAAAATGCTCATGGAAATCATTCCATATTAATGATATAATAATTTGTTTGAGAATTTAGTGTAAAATACAAACCTTTATATAAACTGATGATTTTAACACAAAAATCCTAAAATTCCTTAAGTAACAATTGTTTTAGTGAATGATGATAAGATGACTAGATGCAATCATAAAACGCAGAAAATGTCAACATTGTCAATGAATATTATAGGTTATTATCTTTATTCACCGACTCGAACACGCATAAAATAGTAAACTAAACAACTTTCAAAGTGTTCTGTTATAATTTTGTAAAAATAATGAATGAGAATGATTTAATAATGCATTGGCGTTGGTGTGCACCTACAGGAATGTGTTAAAATCGTGCTGCGTTTACTTTTTCGTGCTAAGTTTACTGCGACAAAATCTTGCATTAAATACATGATGCATTTCGAAAATTATTATCAGTTTATCACTAACCTGATGATCATTGTAATGTGAACAAATAATTACCTTTTTTGAGTTTTGTGTTACACACGGGTGCAAATATATTTTACTTCTCGTATGTTAAAACACTCGCTGCGCGCAGGATTCTATAGTTGAACCACGAGCGAAGCGAGCTTGCTCGTGTTTTTCAATTTCATACTCGCGGGTAAAATACAACTTTGCACCCTTGTATAACAAATAACTATTTCCTTGAAGGAGGTATGAAAAGTAGTAGGTATGTTTATTATCCTACTACTTTTCATTCGATTTCCTCATCGTCCAATTAATGTAATAAATACTATAATCTATGTAAAAGTGCATTCACTATTCAGTATTGTATTAGATGTGAGCTCAATAAATTGTTTAACATTTTCTTGCACCGCTGACACTTTACCTGTTTTGCCCGAAGGCTGACTGGCAGAGAATGCTCCATAACATTAAGTCCGCGTTTAGTACGGTTTTTTTGTGCAAAAAATAATTATTTATATACAAATCTAAACTATGAATAGTAAATAGTAGTTTATAGTTTTTGGGGTTCATTAATTAAAATAATATTGAGTAGGTAGGTACTCTTTTGTAATTTTTCAGTTCACCAACGTTCGAGGTGTCTTCCCACCTTGAACGTTGGCGAACTTAGTAAACCAATTTAATACCTAAATTGTCACTAAAATTATGTAATAGGTATTAATTGCAAAAAAACAACAAACATGAATTTAAATATCGTATTTTATTGTACAATCAGGACAGATTAGGTATGTTATGTTGCAGTTCTACATATATTTAGGTACCACCTGACAAAGCGAATAAAATATTGGATACGGTACTTACATGTATTGATTTACTAGAAGTTATTTGAAGCACCGACCACAACAGCGTATAAATTGATTATTGTTAAATTTTATTGAAGTAATATAACCAGAAATCGGTATACATGTACCTACAGCTATAGGTTTATAAGGTTTTAAGCTAACATGGTCAGTTGCATTACTATTATGATTTAAAAAAGCGTATTTACGTTTTAAATCATACTAATAAAATAAGAAAAGGTATTGAAAAGGGTGCATGTAGGTATATAATGTACCTACGAGTAAGTACTGGTAGGTACATACTACATATTTACCTACATAAGTATGTAGGTAAAGTATGAAGGTAATGCATACTTATAGGAAAGTCGATTTTAGGGCTAATGTTATTTATTAATTACTTAAGTTTTTTTTTAATTTGATTTGTGGGTGTTTCTGGAATTATTAGCGCTCGATCGTACCCACTGGACTGTTTCCAAAAACTGTTAATAACATTAAAAAAAAAACATTTTTTTCGTAATTATTGATGTAAACGACTACTTTCGAGAGGTGTGACTCAAATATATAGTTAATAGGAGAGGCCTACGTCCAGCAGTGGACTATCATAGACTGCTGATGTTAATAATTTAATCAGCGTTTTATTAAAAAACGTTCTGTTGTCAAAAAGTTTCTCGGTTATCACAACGACGGCATAGGCTCGTATCTTTATTCAAATTCGATGTCTATTAAATTATATTTACATTTAGAGACGTAGCGAAATGTACTATCTAATTAAGTATTTACCGTTCTTTTTAATCTGTGTCCATTAACCAAATTAGCAAATTAGGCCGAAAGACACAGATTAAAAAATACTTCAGACCTCAATCAGGCGTAACAAGTAATTGAATCTATTGTTTTTCTTTTCATTTACGGATTTATCTATACTATTCCATTAATTATCTCGTTATGAAATATCTAAATCAAATTATAAGTTATCATTGAGATTGACGCAAAAAATTCACAATATTGATGTCGTCTGCGAATGAAGTTATAATAAAACGAATAGAATCATGGATCGTGGGTGGTGTTCCCTAGGGAATAATCCAAAACTAAACAGGCCCCATCTACGTGATTCGTTAGTAGTCTGCGAATGTTGGTCGCGGTATCGACCCGCCGGGTCACCTTCCCGGTCTCGAGACGTAATAAACGAATAATGTGATTTGTAAATTTGACCGGTCAACTTGCCAATGAGTATTTGCAGTATTTTTGGAATATAATCATACTGAATTAATAAACTTGTAGTAAGTAGGTACTTACTATCAAATAAATTGCAATAGTCCATATAATATAATTTACCATTCCTTAATAACATGAAAATATTATCGAACCAGGTTACTCACGTAATTTAAGTCGATGATTGCTCGACATGTTTCGACCCATTATGAGCGTTCTCGTCCGGAGTACCCATGTCAAAGCCCGACGTGTACTGTGGGCCTAATAATTGGGTGTTAAATTCTAATAT
Source organism: Thaumatotibia leucotreta (assembly GCA_025490895.1). NCBI lineage: Eukaryota > Metazoa > Arthropoda > Insecta > Lepidoptera > Tortricidae > Thaumatotibia > Thaumatotibia leucotreta. The sequence goes on from JALPQI010011067.1 coordinate 2,831, forward strand.
TCCTTAATGACTTTTCAAATAAGAAAAATAAGCATAAGAAGTTAAATCTTTTACTACTCGTTGCGCTGTCAGACTGCATCCAAGCGAGCTTCAGTTTGTGGTCGCCAAAATTCATAAATTCTGTAGACATTACATGTTTAAAATAAACACATTAAGTAACTACTTACGGCCTGTTTCCCAATCTCTGGATCCTGCAGATAAAATTACAGCTATCCTTTTCCCCAAGCATGTAAAAGAAAAACAGCTAACATTTGTCTGGTAGATATATTTTATTCGGGGATGGTGAAATACGTATAGACGCTTGGTAAAATAATAATTGTACATGTTCTTATAAGCATGAAGAGAAACATAAAATAAATAAATACCTATGTATATCTTCAGTAAAGCAGACAATTAAATCTTTCGCTTTGCACACTTAATGGAATAAAATAAAGTCAAATTGGATAAGTGAAACACATATGTATCTCTTTTCCAGAAGCAAATTCTTGTGTATAGTAGACGAGTGAATTGTTTCAGTTTCCTCGCTGTTTCACTTCCCCAACTTGATTCTACATTGTTACTTTACGCCTACGTGTAATTTTGTATGTTATGTTTATTATTATAATTAGTATTATATATATGAAAATGAAAAAAAAAATCACCTAAGTATATTTTTTTGTTTTTAGATGGATTCGGTTCCCAAATAGGTCAAATCTCAAGAGAAAAAAAAAATTTACAGGCGAAAAATGTTTTTCCTACATTTTACCTGATTTTACTAATAAAAATACGATAGTGAATGGAGACTTAAATCGGATGACAACAATTTTGTTACCATCTGTATGCACAACTCGCAACTTAGAAAATCACTTAGGTGTCTTTTTTAATTGATTACAAATCATAATTATTATGTATGTATACCTATACGATACTACGTACGTACATACCTACGATAAATGATTGACACCCTTAAATAATTAGGTACCTAATCAAGGGTGTCTGTCAATTGTCAGGTGATTTGGTGTATGATTTTATTTATATCTAAATAAAATCTCTGTAGGTGAATTTATAGTCAAAATAACATATTTTAAGGACATTCGTTGCCAGCTCTCAGTAATCAATCGTTCTGTATCTACGCAAAAAATATAGGTATTTTTCAGACGGGGCATTAGGATGTTATTATTTATTTTAACTATTATTGGTACTTTGTCACGTATTACCTATAGTATCCTGATGTTTTCAGGCGTGGATCTGCTTGAGAGTCTTGAGACTACGGGCGTAAAAACGTCACGCCTGAAACGTCAGGGTAAGAATAACAGTAAGTGATCGGATACTAAGTTCATAGGTACCATAAAATACAAAACTCAACACAAAGTGTCCCAAAACGAAAACCTAGTACCTACAGCTAATTATCTTCCAAAATACAGGCCCAATCGCGTCGAGACATTTTCGGAAAAAAGCCAAAGACACGTCTGAGTCTGTAACTGACCTTGCCAACAAGGTTGTGTAAGGTCGGGTAAACCAGCCCCCTAGCCACCCGGCCCCTTGGCGGGCCCTTTCGACCCCCTCCCGCGGCAGGGTGACGACGCGCTGTTACCAACCAAGTAAGATGCCAGCGTCGCGGGAGACATAATATCGAGTTTTATATGGGCTTCAATGTTATTGAAGGTATGTCGTTAGGCTAAAATGACAGGTGAGTATCTAACCAGATGCTTTGGGTGTGGCAAGATTAGGATAAATTAAGCAGATAAGATTGAATAAAAGAACGATTGTGTAGTAAAAATTTTTTGCACTCTCGGATTGTATGGAGTGGTGTTATAGTTGAAGTGTGCGAAGTAATCTAAACTTTCAAATTCCACAATTGTACAGTCAGGTGAAGAAACATATGGGTATACAGACTGTATAAAAATATGCTCCAATACATATTATTCCGAACTAATACACATATTAATGAGTGGATTCTTTCGACATATTTATTTTTTCTCATACGGATCTATTATGTAATGGCTTGCTTATTTATAATCGTGTTAGTATTTTTTGTGTTAAAAATTTTATAAAACATGTAAGTAGTTTACAAAATATATCGATTTTCTGAATTGTATGATATTACAAAATTATGTTTTTGTTTGGTGAATAAATATTACCTATAGTCAACCCAGTTATTGGACTTGCACTTTCCTACACAAAATGTATACCTACGGAATATAAAGCGCAAAACTTCGTTCACTATACGTGGATAATTGAATTTGGCAGTTATCAGTTCGTCAAACACACCTACACTTTGTACAAAATAAAATAAAAAACATATTTGCGTTTATTTACATTATATGTATTTTAATAAAGAGGTACATATTTTTTATTGTCCTTATATCTATAATAAAAAATTCTAAATGCATAGCTTAAAATCTTATTTATTTTATAAAATATATCAGTTGCAGATATATTGCACAATCAACTTCGTGGACAATCAGTTATAATTTGAATTATAGAGAAGAATGAGTAAATACAAGGTGAAATGTTAATGGTTGCTCCCCGTTTGTTCAGTATTGTGTTCCGGTTAGGAAAAGAGCGGGAAAAAAAATTCTCCCAAAAAAATGATTTATGGAGCGTCAACTAATTTAAAGATCTGCCGCATAGAAAAATTTCATTTATTTTTCTCTTTTACCTAATGATGACAGCATGAAATAAAACTATAAAGAACAAGCCTTTTAACGTAACGTAAAATAACCATTAAATTTTCTCCCTGTATATGTTTAGAATCAGATGAAGAAGGGATCCAATATTATATTAACCTATAGAGTTGCAGTCGTCAGCCTGGTGTCCTTTGGCCGACATCGCGACCCCGAGGTGAACACCCGCCCGATCTATTGTTTGTGCGAGTTTGGGAGTCAGTATACGAGTATGATGCGTTCAGGATTTCCCACCTTAGATAAATCATAAATGTCATCATCATATTAGCCGAAATACGTCCACTGCTGGGCATAGGCCTCCGCCAAAGATTGCCACAATCACCGGTCTTGCGCCACTCGCACCCAGCGGACTCCTGCGACCTTCACTAGGTCATCAGGCCATCTTGGGGGTGCCTAGGTAAATACAGGGTAATTCTGTACAGCGACCGTCATTTAGTCCATCTGTACCTAATGTAGATGAAGTTTTAGTGAATATTTCGAGAACGTGTCATATTTTAAACATGGTGACAAATGTTTACCTACCTGTTTATTGCAATGTTGACTGAATCCCTATTTAAATTTAATAATTTAATGGAAGCAGGTTTAGTTTGAGTGTAATATACTTAATGATTTTTTCTAAGAAAATAGTGTCTTAACCCTTACTGCTTTTGAGTTATTAAAAAAATAAGTCTCATAACTAAACAAGTACATAATTGCAATCTTTATATCATAATTGTTTATTTTGACATGCAGTAAGTCACCAGAAATAAGTATTCTTAAGGTTCTCTCACACAACTTACCATTTCATTTATCTTGTATGAAACAAAAAAAATCGCTTAATTCAGATCTGCTGCGGATGGCCTCATTTCTAATACTATGTCGCAGAAAGACTCCTAACGTAGCCCTCACCATTGTCCTTTAGGTGACTTTGAGCCTTCTTATGACGCCCATTGTAAAGCCGCGTTTCCACTTAGTGTCCTGAGCGAGGATTCGTTCGTTCTTGGGCAGATGAAAACAGGATTTCACATAGCAAAATGTTCGTTCGTCAGCCGAAGTGAATGCTCGCTCAGAACACTAAGAGCTAGTTCGCAGGAACGCTTAAAAGGCGTCGCGTTATAATTTGACGTTGGCGGTCCATTATGCTCAATTCGATTTAACGTCCAACGCCCAACGTCGAAAATCAAACAGTGCTCGATAAAAAAGCGCCGCAGTTTAAAACCGTCATCGTGTGAATGATTCGTGCTTCATTTGAACGTTTTTTTAACGGCCTCTAAAAAAACGCTCGTGCGAACTAGCTCTAAGTGGAAACGCGGCTTTAAGCGACCACGTTTGCGCATGGACAATGGTAGGTATATATATCTTTAATTTATTTACTTTTCGTGTGTATTATATACTAATGATAACGAACTGGAAAATAATAATAAATAATACCACACAATACCTCTACGTATGCAATTCCAAACTCTTAGGTTATCTTACTTACCTACATATACACGATACTAACAGCTGTGGTCCCGTAGCATAGATAAAGGCTTCAGATCGACTCTGGTATCTGCGTGGGCTGAAATTCTGAAAATAACTTTTTATTTTATTGTATACATTGCACAAACACACATACGACATGATTTTTTATGATTTTTTTCAGGATGTTCATGTACCAAAATTAATAAATAATTATGAAAATATCATTTATGTTAGGTATGTAACTTATGTACAATAATGCAGTTATTGCTCCTGCTGAATGTCAAGGCAACTAGACGCTTTTCTAGCTAGGGTACCTATTATTATTACCTGGGTGCTTAGCCAAGTTGCCAATCGCTAGCGCTTGCTAGCGCATCGTAGTTTTCCCTCTTTGTCGCACTAATATGAAAGAGTGACAGAGAGGAAAAACTATGTTGCGCTAGCAAGCGCTAGCGATTGGCAACTTGGCTAAGCATCCTGTTCTTGACGCCTGATGTTCACTTTGTATTACATTGAACCTTGCCCATCAACTAATTTGGCAGGTGGCTAAAAAGCTGTATGAGGTCTCCGGGGACCCAAGAACTGGCTCGTTCCTTACCAACGTATAAGCATAGCCATACAAAGGGGGAAGGCAGCCAGTAGACATCATTGGAGTCCTTCCACAGGGTTCTGATCATTAACTAGCCATAGCTAAATCATTAAACTTTATTACTTAGTTATAAGTCACAGTACAATTTTTTCGGATTATTTGCTCAAAAATATATTTACGTGAATTCACGTTAATTAAATTTTGGGGTCACTAGGGAGATGCTCTACAGCAAGTCCTAATTTAGTTTATTGTACTCTCGATCTATTGAGGTATAACTTTTTTTAAACCTACTAATTCAGTAAATTAGCATTAGGTACGTTTCAATAAATCAGAAAGCAGACTGTGGGGTTTCCAGGGATCGTGACATATATTTTAAACACATTTTATTTATATATATAGAATTCCCTGATAAGACTAAGAGAAAACACATAGATACCTATTGAGTAATCTCGTATACGCTATGTTTAAATACTTAGGTACAGTAAAAACTACTCGTTAAGGTCTATATGTACAATACTGTAAAAGTTTCATACACGGATACAAGTTTATTTCCCCAGTAACATCCGCTAAACGCACTATTTAGCATTCCTTAGTAACGTCATTCAATCTAAATTTATTTTCACGTAGTTATACGAGCATCGGAACGCGAAGATAGCGTGCGCATAGATTCTAATAAAATGGACCAATCATATGCGGGCATTTTTTCTAAACCTAATGGCTTTCTAATTCCTCAGCGCTAGCTAGCCAGCACAGCATGCTGCCTACTTCATTTGACAAGTGTTGCTCACGAAGGTGCTTATATCGTTCACCGAAACTGTACACTGTATCATGTTCTCATGTGATAGCGAATACAAAAAAAACTTCATTTTTTTCGCACTTGTATCATAATGTACTATTTCTCAAACATGCAATTAAATGTTGTCGTTACCGTGCCTAAAAAGCGGCCGGGAAGTACTTCGTTGCCGGCCTGGCCGGCAAGTCCCTCTTTTTAAATTTTCTTTTACATAGATTTGTGACCCTGCATCTTGGATTTTAGCCAATAATTATCTGTAAGTAATGTTAGTATAAAAAATAATATTTGCTAAATTTTGCAGTCATATTTACTAAAATCATTTAATTTAAAATATCTACAATATCTACTAAAATTAATATTTAAAAAGCAGTATTATACGGTGAACCTTGCTCTTAGACGTCATGCGATTGATTGGACCCGAGGGATCGCGTCGTGTAATTCCGCTTTTTAAAAGTAACAATGTGCATACCTCTTAAACAGTTCAAACTTTAAAAAAAAACGGCCAAGAGCGTGTCGAGCTATGCTCAGTGTAAGGTTCGGTAGGTAGGTCGTATCTTAACATGGATTTCATAGTAATATTCGACGTTTCGAAAAATATTTCAGAGACATTTTCTCAGACTATTTTTTTTTGTTTGTGTGGTACGGGATCATGGCGTTCAGCCACACTAAAATGTAACATCTGCTGCCTTTCAAATTAAATTGACCAATGAGAACGCGTTATTTACAAAAAACAATTCAGCAATTATTTGTAATAAAATGTATTATTTACTGTACTGCACCACAGATTAAATATACAATTTACATTGCACTGCGATCTCATACATTTAATGTGTGGAGACTTTAATGCAGCGTTTATATTTTTTACTAAGAAGGAACTAGTTTAAAAAAAAATCAAAAATCAACAAGGAGGGATTTCGATATTTGAACATTAAAATTTCATTATAACCAGTTCTTTCATTCCGTTACCGATAAAAGGGATAGACATATGTAAAATACGTCGCTTCATCATTCGACTCCGAAACTTTCGTAGTAAATCTCCAAAAAGCGAGAATGAAAAACTCGTTCAGATGCAATATAAATTTCGAACTCGTGTTAAACTTGTATAATAATATTAAACTATAATAAATCTAATATTATTTTAATCATAAATGATCTTCATTATATTATGCTCATATGAGCATTTAATTATTCTTAAAATATAATGAAGAGATGCAATATTTATCGCGAATTTATTAGGTATAATTTGTTTGCTGAGGGGGAAAGTTGTAGTTATTGCGTAGTAAGAAAAGTCGAAGTTATTCAAAACGGCTGGGTTGATTATATTTAAAATAGTTTTATTTGTAAGTATTTTATAAGCCCACATCCATTCATGATTTTTTCATATTTTTTGGACCTACGGATCAAAAGTTAGAGGGAGTTAGAGACACATTTTTTCTTCTTCTTTAGCGGTTATCTCCGAAAATATTGATTTATGAAAAAAACTTTCTTTTGGGACCCGTATTCTTTTGCAAAGACCTATTCAACGTTACCCCACATTATAGGTTTACTGCGAAATAAAAAAATCATCCCCACTTTACTAATAGGGGAGGTACCCTAAAAAAATTTTTTTTCAACATTTTATTCTACCACTTTGTTAGCTTGATTGATAATATGTATACTTGTACCAAATTGAAAACTTCTAGTACTAACGGCCAAGGAGCAATGCTGCGGACAGACGGACATGGCGAAACTATAAGGGTTCCGTTTTTGCCATTTTGGCTACGGAACCCTAAAAAGTGAGGTATCGGTGTCGTATTTGGCTTTTGTTATGTTTCAAAGTCTTATTTTTTTTTGTTTCATTTCATTGCATGTTTGAGAAAAGCATTATACAGTACCTATACCTCGGCCATGAAGTGGCGGGTTGCCGGCCGAATACCATCCACAACCAGTTACTTCCCGGCTTTGGTAGTAATATATCTACTATATTAGGAATATCCTAATTTACTTAAGTACCTACTATTGTTTTAGGGTCGTCAGTAATAAAGGGTGAAAACGAGACCCTTTTGGTAAAACTTTTCTGTCTGTAGGTATTAAGTCTATCTGTCATAAGAATCGCGATAGACAAGTTAAAAATTCTCAAATTATGTATTTCTGCTGCCACTATAACAACATATACAAAAAAATATAAAAAAACTTATTTGCTTGTATTTTTACTTTAATAATTATTTACCTATACAATTTTTTTGCTATTTTAGTTGTTAACATAGTCAATGGCAAATAGCATAGGTCCCTTTGTGTTCGAGTCCGACAAGCACTTGGTCAGTATTTAGTACCTATATTTGTATTGTATTTAGAATCTGGAGTCGAACACTGGAACATTTGTTAGGTCCAGAAGTTGCCGTAGTTACGTTAAAGAAAATTCTTTAAGCATGGATCACTGGCAATAAATATCAACACAAACGGTAACACGTTAGCGGAACTAGAAAATTTTGAAAATTAGATGACGCTTCGCTAGGCAAAATGTGTATTGAATTTGAGCCTGGCACATTTTGGCAACGACGGACGTGACGTGGTTGCTAATGGCCGGGAGGCCCAGGCACCGGCGTGACCTCGTCCTTGCGCGCGCGCCGACCCGCAATGCTAGTTAAACCGAACAGTCGTATGTCATAGTAAAACTCATACAGATATGAGACATTTTCACAACACGGAAACGTGCTTCCATTCAACTCGCCGCATTAACCGCTGAGTTTGCCTGTGCAAATTTGCTAGATCACTGTTTAGGCAGTTAAGACTAATATTAATTTAAAGAAAATAGAACCTGCAATGGTTTTTGATAAATGTTCTCTTACATATTTTTCGTAGCGTTTTTCCTAAAACAAACTTTTATATTCTTAATACCTACTAAATATTTATATTACTTTTATATTAATTACATACGGTGGCAAGTTGTGAAAAATATTGTTTTATTCGAGTAGGTACCTTTTACCGGTGGTGTATAAAAAATATTAGTATTTTACAATAATTCCCAATTTTTTCATAAATATACATATATTATTCATTTCCATAGAATGGACCTAATAAAATTTAATAAAACAAAAATTAATAATACATATAACTTCTCGCATAGCAATGGCAGGAGTTAGATGTTTTTAGTTGAATCCGTTTAATGTAAAGTTGGTTGATGGTTATAGTAAAGCTGAAAATTAGCACATGTCTGCTTTAAAAACTGTAAAAACTGCGTCGATGGAAATTGGTGTAGGTACCTATTATTTACAGCGTCCTACTTCTGATCAGAATTCGGTTGAATATGGAGAATTTTTTTTTGCCTTTACTTTGTATATAGTAAAATATACATCTAAGTAAGTACTTAGCGAATGTATTAAGCTAACTTCTCATAATTTTAACAGTTTATTTTGAAAATTTTAACAGTTTTCTTAAAAGGGACTATTTAAGAAATCTTTTGGGATTATTTGGTATCTAGTAAAAATCTTAAACTTAAGTCGGATATAGCGTTCACATAAAATTACAAATAAAATAGTAGGTACACATTGTTACAGGTAAAATGGTTATTAACCAAATGTTTAAAATGTCTCATCATTGCCAAGGGTATACCTAAATTAGAACACCTTTCGTTTTATTAAAACAAAACAAATATATATGATATGATTAACTAGTACATTTCGATGCTAGTGCGGAAGGTATGTCATTAGTTCACGAGTCCCGAGATATATACAGGGTGATTGGTAGTCCGATGCAAAGCTTTAAGGTGAAGTAAGTAAGAACATTTATTGTTGTCTTTGACGAAGTCTATTTTTTTTTAATTAATTTTTTGGTGTTTTTGGCCAAAATACCCAAAATTTAAAATTAACTGCTAATTTTTTGACCAAGAAGCGATGAACGAACGATTAATCATTTTATTTAATTAATGTAACGTATAGATAAACAATCTAAGAAAATGTAATAATAGCTTCTGTTTTATAAAAGTTTTTAGTTACAGAATTTTGAAGTCCATGGTGCAAAATAGAAAATATTAAAATACTATTTTTAACATCATTAAAAAAGTGTGATTTTTTGTTCAAACCTTTTAGAAAACATGCCTAATTATCGTTTTTTCATTTGAGATATCATTTACGCAGATATCTTCATCACCAGTTATTGAAATTATGAGTTAAGAACTAATCTGAGGGAGAAAATTGAGAACCGAAGGGTTCCATACCATTATCAATTTAATCATAAAAAATGTTTTTAACTCAAGCTTTTGTAATAAAATTAATAAACCAAAAAGAAGAAAATAAACCATGCCCATGGACATTAATAAAATCCATGTTTTTTAAACCTTACTAGTACCTAACGAACCACAAAAGGGTTGAGTTTATCTGATCAATAGATGTGTTTCAGCAAAAGTATGATAATATCATTTGTATAGGTAGATACAAATATTATCCATAAGCTATTATTTAATTTTTTTTTGCCAAATAAACGCGACAAGCTTTCAATCTGGATAGAATATAAGTAACCTGCTTATGGATAATGCTTATGGATAACATATATCATACTTTTGCTAAAGTCAACCCTTTTGTGGTTCGTTACTTGCAATATATATATTCCTCAGTTTAATTTATAGAAATGTAAACTTTTTTCCTTATCACTTGGGTTTATTATATTTATGTAGTGTAGGTATGTATTAGTGACATCATTTTTAAGTTATTATTGATTATTCATATTAGGGAACAATAATCAAACTAAGAATGAAATAACTGTACTAAATGTAAGACATAAAAGTAAATATATTGAATTGATTTAGCTTTGCATCATTTTTATTCATATTTAGTGTTGCTCTTTTGCTAATGTTTCGAAATGAAATGGATTTATGCTTATCATTTATCAACTACTTATTTAGAATTTTGTCAAAGTTAAAATTCGATATAACGACAATGTAAGAACTTAAAATGGTAACGTCATTATCATCAAATCATTTTTCTTTACCCTAAGAGGGACTGCGAACGTCGAAAATTTCAAGCATCTTCACATGAACACGAGTAGTTTTTTCTTAAAAATTTAGATGTTGCTGGTAGACCATCAGAATGATGACTGAATCAACGGCGAAACCTATTTTTTATCCCTCTCGTTCACTCCAATACGTGAGTATAAGCGGGACAGATAGGTAAATTACACCGCCGATACCTACAGTAAAATTTACGTCCCCAGTGAGTCGTACCATGAGTTGGCAAGTAACTTTTACGTAAAGGACCCCATCACACTCGCTCCAATACATTAGTGCAAGAGTGATAGTTTGCTTTCTTTGCGTACGAGTAAACAAAACGCAATCATAACTTGATCATGGTAACGACACAGTAGGTACAGTATGATTGCTATGGTTTTGTCTGTCTGGTTACCAGCCTTGGCAATTACTAAGTATGTATGTAATACTTAAGTAGTAAGGTAAGACACAAGCTATCAATAAATCAATATGCTCTGCTAGGAATCTTCCCACTGCAGTAGCCGTAAAGATAAACAAATAACTGCCAGCAAAACAAAAACAAACATAGAACTACTCAGGTTCGTTCGGGTTCATCGGCGAGAACTTTTTGACAAAATCATGTAGGTAAAGGTGGACTTAGACCAAACGAGCGAATGCTCATTCTGTCCCTCACTCTACGAAATCACTGAATTTTTAACCGACTTCAAACAAGGATCAATTCTCAATTCGACAGAATTTTTTTTTTGTTGTATGTATGTTACCCGATATCTCCGAGAATAGTGAACCGATTTTAAAATTTCTTTTTGTGATCGAACGTGTATTACCCCGAGGTGGTCCCGTTGGCACCAAGTTGCGGTCTGATGATGGGATCTTGGAGAAATCGAGGGATCTCTTCAATTGTTATAGGTAGGTACATGTATGGCGCTTTTGGTAATTTTCATTCATTTACAAGAATTTGCATTCAGAAAGTAGGATTTGAGGAAACCAATGATGGAAACAAATCGGGAATCTTGGAGAAACCGGTTGAAGTCGGTTTTTTAATTTGGTGATTATAACGAATTATGTTTTGAGTAACGAACGAATTTCGTAGAGCGTAATAGAATGATCATTCGCTCGTTTGGTCTAAATCCACCTTCAGTGAAATAAGTAATTCTTTTAAATTTGGGAAAATCAAAACCGGACAACATGAACAGGAAATTTGCAAAATATAAAGGGTTAATATTTGAAAATACTTTAGGTACTTTAACAGAAACCTGTTTGAGAAAAGGTATTCGATTTAATAAAAAAATATATATTGAGGAACGCGTAAACACTTCATACTCGTATCTATGCCAGACACTAAATCATCTATGCAGATCGGCGAAAATGTTAATTCTGACCATTCCCGTCTGTTGTTATTCCAATGAAAACTTCAGTAAATTACTTGCAGGTGTTTAATATATGAAACTGCAATATTGAATGGGGTGCTTGACGTTGATACACAGACGATACGAATCAACAATTTGAGCAATAAAATCTGTCTGCAACTTTTAAACGTAGCCCTTACTTAATCTCAAGTAACTTAGATACTACTTGTTTATCTAAGGCTGCCATCCGTCCGGGTTTCCCAAGATTTGTCCCAGTTTGTAAGCCGTGCGGGGCTGTCCGGGGGGTTTTCAAAAATCTCCTGGGAAACCCGGACACTTTTTCTTGTGAGGAAACCCCTCACAAAAGAGATTATTGTGCACCAACGTAAAGTCCGGGGGTAAAGTGGGATTTACGCCAAAAATCCGTGTTTGTTCTGGGTTTACGAATTTTGAGATTGCAGCCGTAGGTAGGTATGTTGATGGAGCATGTGCCGGATTCCTATTTGTGAAATTTCGAAGAAAAAAAATAATTGTTAACGTAAATATACACCAAACTATTCCTATATGTAGATTTACATGTATGAAAACATTATATCTGTATCATGTAGGGTATGTAGGTATATTGGTTACACCATCGTATACCTAAGTATTATATTTTCCTTAGAAAAATATACCATTTAATTTTTAAAAGACGAATTAAATAAACAAAGACAATGTTTTCTTACTCATCGAATCAGTCAATTAAGAATGATTGAGAGCGCGAGTTTTATATTTAAATCGATGTTTTGGTTGAATCGAATCTTTGTCTCATTTGTGAGTTTAAACGTTATTGAGATGAGGCAGTCCTCGCTCCATTTGGTTTCACCTTAAGGGTCACCCATAAATTGATTTGCCAGACTGGCGTTGTTTTTTGTTCCCTTTAAGATTTTTAGACTTGGAAAAGGCCAAAGAATCGGCTGAGAAAATGCAAAGTTTGTTTGGTAATTATTCGACAGTTGCTTGGGAAGATTTACAAGAGTAAAACACTGAAATATTTTTTTGTGCTCGTATAATTCATGCCTTACTCAGTTATACCTATAAACAGAGGGTTTCACATAAAAAAAATACTTATCGAGTCAAAGTGGGCTTGTAGCTACTTATGAGTAAGCCAAGCTATTTAATTTTGGGACTAATTTAGAAACTTGAAATCGACCGTTCGTTACCTTCACAGTAACAATTAAGGCGCATTCCAGTGAATCATCCACCCGAGACTTGTATTTTTATTGGCTGTTTGCATTATTACTTAGGTGCCTGTGTCTCGACAAAGATATATTCCACAGATAAGCAAAGGTAAACGTAACTTTATCTACTCGGTATAAAGTCTACAATTGAATTTGTAGCCGTGAACGACTCACTCTCGAAAGCGTTTTGAAATCACCTCGGTAGCGCTTGAAAAATGGCAATGCTTGACGTCACACGAAATTTGCCTACCAAACGGAAAATCTAATAGAGCGCGTAATGTACAAAGCAATGTCTTTTTATTGGGGACACCGACACTTGGGATTTACGTTTTGTTCTTCATTCTTTGTCTAGACGATTTTATGACAGCTGAACATAGAATAATGTATTTTTAATGGAGTCTATACTCGCACGCTTCTAACAAGAATCTTACTAGAATAATGAGTTCACGGAATAAATGACAGCAAGAATGGCACAGGAAAACGTCGGCGGCCGGTCGAAAAAATACACGATAACCAGTTTGAGCTGCTTTAGTGCAGATTCGGCAGTTCGATGACTTGCATGTGTGCGAATTTAGGAGGGTGTGGCAGAGAGGGGGTGTTGCAGTCATCAACCGGTGATTCATTCCTTTGTTCACTCACCTGTTCCACGTGGTGCACTAACACGTGTTCTGTACTTGCCGAAAACCGCCGACACGGTAAGTGTACTCCAACAAGCGCCTGGAACTGTCATCACCAGAGCACCTGATGAAGTACAATGGGCGTGCGGCGGTGGCTTCCGAATCTTGGAAATATTCCTTGAGGTTTGTCAGAGAGGCTCCGCGCGCTACTTCAGGTACCTGACTCGTGAGGACAGCCCTGGCGCCTGGGTAGCACGCGGGGACGCTCCTACAGTGTGAGGCTACATTTGACAAGAGCGCGCGATGCGTGCGCTCGGGGCGGAGGCCGAGGCTCGACTGCAGCTTCAGCCCGCCGACTCGCCCCCCCGCGCGTCGCCAGACGTCAGCTGACCGCGGTTGCACCGGCCCTGACATTGGCGCGCCCGCGCCGGGGCGGGGGGGGACGGGGTCGCTGACCCCGCCCGCGGAAGCCTCTTCGCGAATCTCCCCCGCGCCGCAAATCCCCCCCCGCCCCCGCAACGTCTGTCAGCGCTCTGACATTCAACTTTTGGGACGCTGAATGATTTTAATGGATTTTTTAGGTCCACATCCAAACGCCAAGACTGCCAAATGGCCTAGGCTCAGTGCTTATTCAAGAAATCTGAAGACAACCACTCATTGAATACTACCAAGCCAAAGAGCCAGGCCTACGCGAACTTAGAAATTCGTAAACTTCGAGGATTTTTCTCTGTCACTCTAACGAAGGCGTCATTAGAGTGAGAGAGATAAATCTTCGAAATTTGCAGATTTTGAAATTCGCGCTAGGGCCGCTGTTTCAGCATCCCCTATCTATGTTAACTGTACTTTTCTTTCTTTCGTTCTGAAAATCGCCGTATAAATATGTATATCGGTCCTTAAAATTATCACTAATATCATTCTCCTTTTCCTCAGGCATATAACAGAAAAGGATAGCTAACATTTAAATTGTAATCCATACATGTTATAACATTTATAATATATCCGCCGTCGTGTGGTGACGACAGTAAGAATACATTTGTTACCTCCCCAACTCTTCTTGTGGGTGTCATTATCATTACGAGTACCTAAGAGTCGACTAAGGGATTGAAGTGTCATTAACCATTCATTTATTAAGGATTGATGATGAGCAGCAGCATCATCACAATGGACACAGTACCTACTGCGATCGCCAACCCGCTAGCCCTGCGTGGCGTTTATAAGAATAAGAATAGTTTATAGTACGAGAGCCCAATACCAAAATGTTTTTCTCATAGCTATACGGCCAAAACCGCATCAAATCGATAGATACGATTATCCTGTACTCGAAAATACCAATATCAAACATTTTCCGCGTAGCGTTAGATCTGACCGAATTTCCGAAATTTTCAAAGAATTTTACCGAACTGCATCATAGCAATATGTCTGATTTGCAAACTGTAGCTGAATGATAGTTCTGAGATACCGGAAACATATTTTTCAGACGTTTAGTGGTGTAGCGCAAACCCGTAAAATCACTTAAAAAAAATAAAAATGAGAAAAAATAAATGTCTCATAGCAATACGTCTGAAAATCATTTTAGTAAATTTTCGTTATTTGATGCGAACAAAACAATTTTCAGACGGAAATGTGAACGCATTAAATTTTGAGACCGTTTTGAAAATGTTAACAAATTTTACCGATCGGTATCATAGCAATATGTCTGAAAATTGTTGGACATAATAAAATAAGTTGTCCACATGTGCAAAAAATGTATATCAGACAAATTAAGTGTAGCACCTTCTCTATCAGACAACTTTTCGATACTCAGATATCATTTAAAAATCTTATTGAGGCATCTTGAATTTTCTGTTACAAACCAATGAATAGATTGCGACCCTGAATTTATGAGATGATAATTAACAAAGAACTTACCCGAAACCATAACATTGAAGTTGAAGGACTGAAATAAATCGCACAAAACGAAACTGGCGGGTGAGCTGTATAATAGTAAGAAAGGGGCAGGAGCGTAAGAAGCGCTGAGGCTGTTGAAATTAAATACTGATTGATTTGATAGTTTTGGTTTTATTCAAAGCACACTTGAGTAACTATTACAAAAGAAATAAGTAATTACATGTGTCATCTGTCAAAGTACATATAATAGACAAGGGAGATTCTTGAATATCTATGAAGGCTGTAAATTAAAAAAAAAAACATTTAACAGAGGCGTCGGCCATGCGATTCCGAATAGATTGTATGTACCAGCAAGGGCATAAAGTGACCCATTTTTAACCGAGGCAATTTTTTGGTCTGAGCGAAGCGAAGATCAAAATAGTAGACGAGGGTAAAAATTGACGTTTATGCCCATGTTGTACACTCTGCTTTTCACTTCGTTTGCGAGGAAAGTAAAACACAAACACTAATTGACTGCAATTTACACAACGGAGTTGTCATACTCCTTAGCCAACTCATTTTTTAATTATTTTTTTTAGTTTTCAATCTGTGATCAGAGTTTCAGTTGCTCGGTTTTCTGCCAAGCCAAACATTTCGGAGTATTTTTGAACGATAATCGACATCTATTTAATGTGATTTACTAAATTAAATGACAGAAAATAAATCATTCTAATATTGTACTTAATATAAATAAAATAATATAACAAGTATTGTTAGCTACACTATTTTATTGCTCAATAAAATTGTGCAATGTTTTAACTGTTTGGCTGTTGGGACCGATTACCTTAGCCTTAGAAAAAAAAATACTTTTATGCTCTAACCATAAAATGCGATTTTATGTCGTCTACGCACGACATAAAGGTGCAGCACTTTTTGAGCATGAGAAGTGAAAACGTTATTTTCGTTTTTGGGAGTATATGCTACACTTAAAGTGTCTGAAAACATTTTTTTGGTAACCATGGCAGCAATACGAAAAGTTGAAAAAAAAATCCGTGTTGCTATGATACAGCTCGGCTAAATTTGTTGACATTTTCAAAAATGCGCTCAGGCTATATGCTACGCGGAAAATGTCTGAAAACAAACTTTTTCGTAATACAATTATAAAATCTATGTACATTTACACTATCAGACGTATTGCTGTAATACCGACTGTCTTATTTTTTACACAGCAGAAATGGCCTCCCACGCAGTTGTACACTTTCGACCGTTACTACACACCTAGTCGTGTTCAGAATCATACCTACAATGCAACGATTTTATAGGGTTTTTGCCGTATTGCTATGAGACATGGTTTTGGTCGTGGGCTCTCGTACTATTATTATGTTTATTTGGTGACATACAGTACAGAACAATAAATAGTTATCTACAAGTATAAACAGAATGGGTTTGAACACCAAAAAGGATGCCACTCAATATGCGTCCAGCAGTGGACTGAGATAAGCTGATGATATGATATTTTATTCGGGTACCTATGGCGAAATAGGCCCTTAACCCGTCGAATCCCAGGCATTTGGAGTGCTTATGTACTTCCGTCACCATATGGTGACGCTGAGGCTCAAAGTGTTAATAGTGTTCTTATAACACTACTTCTAAATAACAACAATAGATAAATAAATACAACCAAGATGAAATACAATTAATCGATTATGGTGATGTGTGTAATCCGGATTTAAACGAGGAACTCTTATAAATTAGACCGTCTTCTGAATAATTGTATAAGATTCATTTTTTGTCTCAGAAAATATGATCACGTCTCTGCTTTTCGCTCTCAGCTTGGCTGGCTTCCCATCCGACAGCGACGCAATGTTCGCATACTATGTACTCTTTTCTCTGTTCTTAAAGATCCCCATTCGCCAGAATATCTCAAATCCCTTTTCAATTACTACGGCGCTGGTCGCGACCGTCAACTTCGTTCTTCTGGCAACATGTCGCTGTCCATTCCTCTTCATCGTTCTGGGTTCATGTCAAACTCTTTCGCCGTACAGGCAGCGCGTCTCTGGAACGAACTTCCACTTAAAATAAAAAATACCACACATAAGTTCTCTTTTAAAAAATCTGTGCGCTCTTTCTTTGCTAGCAGAATTAAAAAAGTTTAGAGTCTCTGATTGTTTGTTTCGTCCTCTTCTATATGTATTTATGTATATAGTATTTTATGTATGTATGTATGTATGTATATAGAGTTTATATGGAGTGAATATAAGTAGTGTATTTATATATGGAATATATGTGTTAATTCATGCATAAGTGCTTCTTTTTAGTAAGTTTGTATTATTTTAGTTGCACCGCCCACAATCTCTCTGCTTTGCCTAAAGGTTGACTGGTAGAGAATGCCTTATGGCATTAAGTCCGCCTTTTGTACATCAAGTTTTATTTTGTGCAATAAAGGTTAAATAAATAAATAAATAATGTTCATCATCATAAATTTAAGAGCTGCGCTCTTGTCGGTGGAGCAGCTTCCATGATTCCCTGTCCAAAGCCTTTTCTTTAAGATCCTGATACGACACGACTTCCACTTTCTCTTTCAGTTGGTCCATGTATGCTAATCTTGGCCTGCCACTCTTCCTTCTGCCTTCTACTTTTCCCTCTATGATGGTCTTGATGAAATCGTCGTGTGGCAACAGGTGGCCTAACATCTTCCCTCTTCTATTCTCAATGGTATTCAATAGGCATATCCGTTCTTGAACTAAGTTTAAAACCTCTTCATTCGTTTTTTTCTCCATCCAGCTGACCTTCGCCATACGCCGCCAACACCACATTTCGAATGCCTCAAGGCGTTTCCTATCCCGTTGTAGCATCGTCCATACACACCACAATTAATGTTAAAAGATCTAATTTATAAAGCGAATTCGTAAGTTCCAATCAGTACCCATACAGACCGTCCCGGAACTATCGTATCGTTATCGTAAATGGGTATTTTGCTGAAATTCGACTATGTGATTTTTAAAAGCTAGTGATTCACAGACTTTCTGAAAATGACTTGCCTCGTTTGGGAATCGAACCCACTCATAATGAAAAAAAAACACCTCCTATTTTAATGATGCCAATTGATAAATTTTATCCCATCAAAAACATTACAAGATAAAGGTACAAATCTTGCAACGCAGTAGTTCTCACACTACAAAAATGTTTTGAGATCAATTGTTTAACTAAGTCGGTTATTTTTTAGTTACTACCAGGAGGTGTCAATAGAAATGATTTTCCATTAATAAGTTCTATTGACAACCTCTGGTAGTAACAGAAAAAAATTGTAAAAGCCGGCCAAAATCATGAAGGGCCGGGCCTTGCTCAGTGTAGGGTTCCGTAGTTATTCAAAAACGGCTGAGCCGATTATGTTCAAAATAGTTTTAATTTAAAGTAAGCCTAATTTTCATATATTTTATATATTTTTTTGATCCACGCCACGGATCAATCACAATTTTTTTAAGAACGATTATCACCGGAAATATTGACTTTTGGGTGCTCTTATTATGTTTGAAAGATCTATTTGACGATGCGCGCACTATAGGATTACAATAAAATAAAAATAATCATCCCCGTTTTACTACTAGGGGAGGTACCCCAAAAAATAGTAGATTGTACAACAAGTGCATAAAGTGACCCATTTTTAACCGAGGCAAAATAGTAGACGAGAATAAAAATGAACATGTATGCCCGTTAGGGTGTTTTATTTTAGAAAATTGTGAAATTTTCTCTGACTTTGCTCACGCCCTAAGTTTCTCTGATATAAAAATGATATATTTAAAATTTTATTGAGATTGGATTAAGTTTAGAGGTTGCACACTTCTGAAAGTGGAGCCAAAGCCCCATACATTACGAAAAAAATTACTTAGTTATAAATTCATAAAAAATAATGAACCAACACTAAAATTACTTGGGGAAGTAGATTCTATCGTCAAATATAAAAAAAGGATTTTATTCTTTAAGCACGTGTGTGAATTTACGATAACCTTAATATGGTATTATTTATAAAGTAACCTAGATCCCGGTTTTTACTTAATTTTAGGCCATAATTGGATGTTTACATATAGTACACTAATCTATTATAGTTATGAAACTAGTAAAACACTAGGAATTAGGTTTTCATAAAAGTGCCCTATAAATATTTTTTAGAATTTATACCTACTTCCAAAGAATAAGTTCTCATTTTTAATATATGACATTAAATTCGACTTTTCCATTATTTTTTAGTGTTGGTTCATTATATTTGATTAATTTATAACAAAGTAATTTTTTTCGTAATGTATGGGGCTTTGGCTTTACTTTCAAAAGTGTGCCTATGCAACCTTTAAACGTTGTCCAATCTCAATAAAATTTTATATGTATAATTTTTATATCGGAGAAACTTAGGGCGTGAGCAGAGTCAGGGAAATATCAAAATTTTTTTTTGCCCATACACAAGTGAAACACCCTAATGCCCGTGTTGAACACTCTACTTTTCACTTCGTTTGCGAGGAAAGTATAGTAAAATACATTTTTCACTGCAATTTACACAACTAAATTGTTGTAAAGCGAAAGAAGAAAAAATATACAACCAATACCCGCCAACAAATTTTTTAACTTTTTTTTTATTTTCAACCTGTGATCAGGCTTCAGATGCTCGGTTTTCTGCCAAGTCAAACATTTCGGAGCATTTTTGAACGATAATGATTTCTATTTTATGTGATTTACTTAGTTTAATGACAGAAAATACAGAATTCTAATATTAAATAAATAATATAACAAATTTTGTCAGCTATACTATTTTATTGATCAATAAAATTGTGTAATATGTTTTAACTGTTTTAACCTTAGCCCATCTTAGCCTTAGAAAACAATTTTACTTTTATGAAAGAAGAAAAAATATACAACCAATACCCGCCAACTCATTTTTTCATTGTTTTTTTTTTTATTTCAACCTGGGACCATGAAGCGGTGGTGGCTCAGTGGATGAAGCGGTGGTGGCTCAGTGGTTGAGACGTTTGACTTTCAATCCGGAGGTTGTGGGTTCAAATCCTGGCTCGTACCAATGAGTTTTTCCGAAACTTATGTACGGAATATCAGATGATATTTACCATTCGCTTTCGGTGAAGGAAAACATCGATAGGAAACCTGCATACATCCGCGAAGAAATTCAAAGGTGTATGTGAAGTTCCCAACCCGCTTAGGGCCAGCGTGGGGACTATAGCCCAATCCCTCTCATATATGAGAGGAGGCCTGTGCCCAGCAGTGGGACATTATATAGGCTAAAATATTATTTTATTTTTATTTAATCTGGGATCAGGCTTCATAATATGATCGATTTTCTGCCAAGTCAAACATTTCGGAGCATTTTTGAACGATAATCGATATCTATTTATGTGATTTAATAAATTTAATTTTTATTTATGCCGTGTGGTGACGGCAGTAAGAATACATTTGTCACCACCCCAACTCCTCCCTGCGGGTGTCGTAAGAGTCGACTAAGGGATTAAAGTGTCACTGACCATTCTACAAGATTGATGATGGGCAGCAGCGTCATCATAGTGGACACATTACTGCGATCGCCTATCCGCTTGCCCAGCGTGGCGATTATGGGCATTTACCTCCTACTAATGCGTCTATACGCATAGTTAATAGGAGAGGCCTACGTCTAGCAGTGGACTTACATAGGCTGATGATGTGATTAAATTTAATGACAAAAAATACAGAATTCTAATATTAATAAAAAAAATATAACAAATTTTGTCAGCTATACTATTTTATTGATCAATAAAATTGTGCAATATGTTTTAACTGTTTGGCTGTTGGGAGGACCGATTACCTTAGCCCATCTTAGCCTTAGAAAACAATTTTACTTTTATGCTCTAGAACATGAAATGCGATTTTATGTCGTCTACGCACGACATAAAGGTGCACTTTTTGAGCATGAGAAGTGAAAACAATATAATAATTGAGAATAATTAGCCTTATAAGACATTGCATATCCTCGAGAAATCTGTCCAGTGTTTACTAAGATCGGTTAGCCGAAAGCTGAATACCTACTCGTAGATGCCTTATCAAATCCCGCGTCGGACGTTGGTGATATTTTAATTGATTAGGTATTATTGCGTAACATGTAAACAGAGAATATTTATTGGAACCCCCATATTTTGCTCATATATACCCCATAATCGACGGTAGAAAGGCTAATTGACTTAACCGACATTTTATGAACTTTACAGGAGAGCCGTTTAAAGTTTTATTTTTTAGAAAAAAAATCGCTACAAAAAAAGTTACAGGTATATTGTAACGCAACTGCCATCAAATATTCAAGATATAAAGGCGCAAACTTTGGTTCCTACCTTGATAAAATTAGTTTATTATGTCTCGAAATAAAGGTCGCTTAAGACAAATCTGCTAAAAATTAGAGAAAGGCTAATTGGTTCAAATACCAACAGCGTCTGCCGCCGGAGGCAAGCCAAATGACTGTAGTGTACAAGTGCACTTTTTTAAAAAGAAGGCTAAATGAGCTAAGCGCTATTTTTACTATACAACGGGGTAAGGCTAAACAGTTTAAGCGATTCTTTAATGAAAATAAGTGGCGATTCTAATTGACTTAATGACACACACTCATTGAAAAACGGATTGCTTAAATCTCAGGAATTATATGAATATGATTAAACATGGTGGTTGAAGCTCGGATATTTAGAGACAAAGGTTTAATTACTCGTACTCTGCAGGTCTAAAGAAAACAAAATGAATGAAAATCGTTTTTCTCAATTTTTATTGCTATATAAAGAAAATATTTGCTTCTTATAACATAATTGGATAGTTATTTGGCAGAATCAGTCTTAGAAAAATTGCGGATATTGATTACAGCGTTTCATCCGCAATAACTTACTGTCGCTTTTATTGGAAAAAAATGCTCTTTTTGCCTAACATTTTTAATTAATTTATTACTACGCTTGATAGATACGTTACATTTTTTAATCTTAATTTTTATTATATCTGTAGTCAGTTTTTTTTTTACAATATAAGCGGCAGAAATACGTAAGTAAGTATTTAGACTTAAAATTTAATTATTATTAAATAATCAAGAAATAACAATGAAAATAATTAAATTATTTCATAATGTGAAATACACGATTTCAGTATCACACACAAATCACTACGGCACATGCGCCTACCGGCACAGACTACAAGTGATTGACGCGCCCGCGCGGGGGGCGGCGGTAGTTATAGGCGAGCGGCTCAAAAAGCACCGACGGCGGCAAGAGTGTGATTGTACCGCCGAGTCAAAAGTTTCTCATAGAAATTTTTGATGATTTAAGCTACACTGATATGATGCATTATGATTTTATTATAAGGATTTAAATGACACAGGTCAAACAAATATTCTATTTCAACCGACATTCTCATCTATAAAAAGAGGTTCAAAATGCTTAAGTAACATACATTTTATGGTTTAGGGTTTTACGTATTTGGTTGAAGCGACCCATGCCCTAAAAAATTGGGAAGAGCTAAATGGTTCAAGCGACATGCTTCTTTTATTTTAAATGGAGGCTAAATGCTTGAAACGCCTATGGTGGCACTTTTTTGTTGAAGTTCAATTGACTTAAACGACTATGCTCGTGTGTGATGGAGTAAAGCCAAAAGGTTCAAATCAAAACAAATGGCAAAGTTGGGAAAGTAAAAACCGCTTAAGCGGGAACCAACCAAACATGTTTGTGGGTCAAGTCACGTTTCATTCAAAAATGCAATTTTTTGTGTTGCTTCATGCCTTGATTTTTTTAACGCTGTACCAAATTTCAGAAGTGTTAACCGCCATCAAAATCGTCTGATCGCTATGAAACCGAGCTCAATCGACGGAGAAAAATCTGCCGATTCCGATGATATAAATAACTCAATATCGCCCAAAGTGTCGCTTAAGCCAATTAGCCTTTCTACCGTCGATATAGTATTGTCGTGTGTTTTGGGAGAGGAGTTTGTTAATTTTGTTAAAATTAGTATTTATTTTATAAGTTTACAATATCGAAACTGAAAATTACAAATTTTCTTTGTCAATAGATACGTACCTCAGTTGAATGTCAAATATTGGGACTTTGAAATATTAACTGTCAGTCCTAATAAATGTCAGCGTGTCGTAATATTATGCAAATAATTTAGATATAACCTAATTATTTCAAAATTGGGATATGAAGTCTAATTAAGGCACACACATTTTTCAGCGTTTAAATATTTGATTTTATCTTATCGGTGGCAACTCAAGCTATGATGACGAGTATTGGTACAGCATCCGGTACTAAGCTCTGAAATGGAATTCGAGATCAAAAATGTAAACAATCTATGACAATTAAATGACATTATAAAGTCAATGTTACATTGACATTCCAGGGGTATAAAACTTTTTATTTTTTAACATCTTTATAAATTAACGTCGCATTTTGAGATGGGTTATTTATTTTATTTTATTTATTTGCACACTTACAAACTATCCTTACAGGTGTTAAACCGAAGACAATGCTTGATGTTTAGGTGTAGAATTGTAGATACGCGAAAGTCAAAGTATGTTCGATACACAAGTATCACAATTATTAACATATTTTTGGACATGATTATAAAAAACATACGGCTGAGTGTCCACGGTTCCTGATTACAAAAATAATACCTAGAAAATTTACTAGAATGATGTAAATAATCAACATAATCAATGTTTGAAAACCAATGTCGTGTTACTTTAATCTTTAGAATAGTCGGGGAACGAATTCCAGTCTTCATCTATAGTTACAATTGAATCCATTTCTATTAAAAAATTAAAATGATTGATTTGTAGGTAAAAATACTAAAATCTGTATCCATGTACTTTGTAATGCTTTAGGAGTTTTTATGAATTCATAAAAGTCATTTGGAGCACCATCTAGTTTTGATTTTTTTCAGTAGGTACATTGTAATAACTGCGAACCAAATGTTTAAACTTCTTATCATTGCCAGTAGTATTTAAGAATAGAATAGAATAAGAATAACGAGTATTTATTTCAGAAAACACAGAGTACATATATTCCAGGGGTCCCGCACTAGGCTACGCCTGTATCGCGGGGAACCAAATACTTTAAATAACAGAATTTGTTTACAAATTGAAATCTTGACAATAGGTAGCAAGTTACTTAAACTAAGCTAATATAAATTAAACACCCTACATTTTATTAAAACTAGAGAAATATATCATTAAAAAAATAATGTACGATATTAAAAATTTGTAAAATATTTAAAAACTATACGTCAGAGTCAGTGACTGTAAATGCGTATTTTTTTTCAAGTATTTCAATGATTTTAGATTACCCACCTCTCGCGATTATTTTTTTGTAGTGGTATCCCATTTGTTTACATTTTTGATCTCCAATTCGATTTCAGATCTTAGTACCTTACCTACCCGACAACTGTAAATTTAAAGTACCTATACATACCTTTATGCAGGTGGCGCAGGACCGGTCATTATGGCAGTCTTTGGGGGAGGCCTATGTTCAGCAGTGGACGTCTTTCGGCTGATATGATGATAATGATGATACATACCTATGTAGAATATGACAGTTTTCCGCTCTAAAGAAAGCTTAAACGAAATATCAATGTTCCTAAACTCAAGCTTTACCTTTAACTAGCCTACGCATAGATCAGTTTCAAACGTCCCACCAAGTAAGGTCGCGTACATACCCTTCAGCAGGATTCGGGGTTCGAAGTTCGCGCCGCCAAAGTGAACTCGACCGGCTGTTCACCCCGGCCAATATAATTATACTTAAAAACCTTATTAGACATGATACAAAATCTTAATAATTTTATTGTCATTACTGAGAATTAATTCAGGCGAGTGTGGCTTTGTGTACGCTTAGCAATGTACATACAAGTTGTAGAACATTCTCACAATTGCGGGAATATACTCGGAATTTCGGAGGTTTTCATGAGAATTATAGAGTAACTTCTCATTGAGACTGTTTCCATGAGAACTTATAAAAAAGTGTTATGAAGAATATTGCGTTTCACAATTGAGTGAACAAGGCATACCTTAAAAGGCCGTAGGTATAGCACGGTTTTTACATGATCAATGTTGCTTGTAAAATTTAAATTTCCGAGAACCTCTATAGAAGTTTCACAACTTATGTTATGAAACTTCATCTCGGTACATCACTATGTACGCTTGCTTAGAATTTCGTGGATTTACTAGGAACGATTAGTTTTATCAACAGTATTTCTTCAAACTAAGCGCGCCATTGCTTGCATGCGTAGCGGGAGTAATAGAAAAGTGAAATTCCCTGGGGAGTAATATAAATGTTAGTACGTAATTTAATAATACTTTGTCTTAAAACTATTTTTTTTGCTCGCAAGTGTGATGAAAAACATTGTATGCATCGCGGTCGGTAAGTGGAATACTAACTCGAGTCATTAAAAGTTCTAACACTCTCATTTAAGTGACACCGTACTTACCTCCCTAGATGCACAATGTACTAATTATCAATAGTATTTTTTCCACCGTGGTTTTTTCCTTATAAATAAAAAAAAATGTTGGCGTGTCGGGCCTGAAAGCATTTCGTGGACAGAGAAAGAATCCGCTTATACTTAACTTCATTCTTTGACGGAAATCGTATGCCAATAATCAAGTAATCCAACAATTCCCCCATCCCATCGAATTATAGTCCACCAAATTATGATCCAAAACTAAATCGAATATCTTCTATTAGGTGTAATTATTACATTTAATGGCGCGGTTCTAGTGCATGATCTCCTCATGACTGGCTTGAAAAACTGGGACAAAACCAAAAACCGTTAAAATTTATTATAACGACTCGAATTTGTGGACTGTATTAGTTGTATTAAGCTACATTAAGCTGAGTTTACATTACACCTGCAAGTTATTGCTACAAGTTTTGATCACACACATATGTATAACATGCAAGAGAGATGCTGATATTTGCCAGTCACTCTTACCTTACCTTACTTGCGTCTCAAAACTTTACAGGCCTATAGTTCAGCAGGCCTAGCCCAGATGCCATTCTGCAATCGTATACGATAAGCGATAAGTAGCGACACCATAAATAATCTATGGAAATGATCACGTGACTTTTCGTTCGAATCTGTCATTCTCATACATTTATTACTTATATCGCATACGATTGCAAAATTGCATCTTGGCCGGGCCTGCTGTAGTTTTATGGTGGAATATTGATTCAATTAACTGCTTTTGTTTAGGGGAAGAATACATTTGTCACCACCCCAACTCTTCCTGCGGGTGTCGTAAGAGTCGACTAAGGGATTGGAGTGTCACTTACTATTATTTGATAAAAGATGGATGATGGGCAGCAGCGTCATCATAGTGGACACATTACTGCGATCGCCAATGCGATTGCCCAGCGTGGCGATTATGGGCATTTACCTCCTAATGCGTCTATACGCATAATTAATAGGAGAGGCCTACGTCCAGCAGTGGACTATCATAGGCTGATGATGATGATGTTTAGGGGAAGAGAAATGCGTTACGCTTACCACCCGGGAGCGTTCTAATTTTCCTTTACAGATCTTAACATGTTTGATTTCAGGTTGGCATGTTTTCAGTTATGTATGACAAATTGACAGATGATAATATTGATAATTATAAAAAGCAGTGTTCTAGTTGAGATTCCCATGTTATCTATGGTTAGTTATCTGTGACGAGATGACGCTCGGGTCGACGCGCCGTGGTGACACGGGCGACGCGACCTCCAGCGAGACAAGGGTCTGCGCTAGGGGCGAGTTCAGCTTAAAGGCTACAGGGTCAACGATGCAACTGACCTGAACTTTTCAAAGAGAGATGGGCAGGTGAAGACGTCAATAGTGTGGAAATCTGTTACGATCGAATAATTAAAATGGTGGTTAATAAAATACTGATAACTACTCGTATTGATAGTTACTGAAATAGGTACTTATGTATTTCATACGGTAGGTACCTACCAAGTTTTAGGTACTTTACACATTCTCTTTGTAGGTTTATTGTAAGTATATAACATGGAATACAGAACGAAAAACCAACAATCTATTCGATAATGATTATTTCATTGGGTAGAAACTTTAGATTCATGGGGCCCCAACGCACGCTAATTATTTGTCAACATCACGAATCTTTATTGACACCGAAGAGCTGGCGGCTTATGGATTATCCTCCATAGGTATTATTCTTCTATGGAATAATACGATTTTTTTAGTAGAAAGCCAGGAAGGACTTAAATAAATAATTGTATTTTTGTATTATTATGTACTTGACGGCACAGTATCTTAGTCAAGAATTGGCTCTGGTAAGATGAGTTTGTCTTTACGGCGTGCACTCTTATTAAATTAAAATACCTAGCTGAAAGTTGTTTTTGACGAATGTAGTTATTTGAACAAATATATCTACAACCTTGTAGATATATTATATAGAGGGAAGGGTCAAGATTTGAAGGGTTCTGAATGTGAAGTTTAGAAGTGTCAGTTTGAGAAAAAAAATAAAATTAAAGAAAAAAAAACCTTTTTACAAGCTTTTATTTAGTTTCACCTGTCCCGTTGTCTGTCGTTCTGTAATCAAATCTTGCAACTTAAATTTGATCCACTTCCCGGTTTTCGATTGAACTGAAATTTAGCATTCTAAATTTCAGTTCAATCGGAATTCTCTCGGGTTCAACTTTATCACAAAATGTATTTATCGCATTATTAAAGTTCTCAATGCTACCACGTTGCACATTCCTCTGGTTAGTCTTTTTCAGCCGTTCATTCTGTGCGTTTAGTTAAAACAAAACACGTACTCCCGGTAATAAATTAAATCGCCATGGGCACATCACTAATGGTCGTAAGAAAGGAATGGCACATTGCATTTTTGATTTGATGAAAAGGGACAGAATAGTGAAGGGGCGTGACTGTCGCCTCAACCTACTTATCAGTGACCAGTTTAAGTACATGAAAGCGTGTTACATTGTGATAGCTAGAGGAAAATGTTGTGTCGTATTAAACAATTTCGCCTTCTCTAAACTTCGTTTTCTTTGTGTAGTTGTTTCTGTTTTCTTCATGTTATTTCCACGAGTATATGACAAATAACGGTCCATCCCCCCAGAGGTCCGATGTAGAGGGATAAGGGCTGCAATACAACAGGGTTCGCCCTGGTACCCTGAGGCGCAACGTTAGCGGCAAGACATGTTTATACACCCTCATACCATTCAGCCCTCGGCACGTGCTCACTTTGGCATTGGGTCATCCATTCAATAAATCATATATAATTAATATAGGACGAAAGCAAGACACTCGTCAAGACGAATCAAACGAGACCAAACTCGATGGGGTTGCGTCGTTTAATTACGGAGTTCCTATGGCCACCTTCCGGCTCCATCATCAGACCCTGGTTACCATATAGTATCAAAGTACTCATCAAGAATAATCCAATGAGCCCAAACTCGATGGGGTTGCGTCGTTTAATTATGGGGTTGCGTCGTTTAATTACGGAGTTCCTATGGCCACCTTCCAACTCCAACATCAGATCCTGGTTACCATATAGTATCAAAGTACTCGTCAAGACTAATCCAATGAGTTCAAACTCGATAGGGTTGCATCGTTTAATTACGGAGTTCCTATGGCCACCTTCCAACTCCAACATCAGACCCTGGTTACCATATAGTATCAAAGTACTCGTCAAGACTAATCCAATGAGCCCAAACTCGATGGGGTTGCGTCGTTTAATTACGGAGTTTCTATGGCCACGTTCCAACTCCAACATCGGACCCTGGTTACCATATAGTATCAAAGTACTCGTCAAGACTAATCCAAAGAGCTCAGACTCGATAGGGTTGCATCGTTTAATTACGGAGTTCCTATGGCCACCTTCCGGCTCCGTAATCACACCCTGGTTACCATATAGTATCAAAGTACTCGTCAAGATTAATCCAATGAGCCCAAACTCGATGGGGTTGCGTCGTTTAATTACGGAGTTCCTATGGCCACCTTCCAACTCCAACATCAGACCCTGGTTACCATATAGTATCAAAGTACTCGTCAAGACTAATCCAATGAGCTCAAACTCGATAGGGTTGCATCGTTTAATTACGGAGTTCCTATGGCCACCTTCCAGCTCCATCGTCAGATCAGCTCTATGTCACAATAACATTGCATTGTCATCCGATTTATACATGCATTCTAAATTTCAGTTCAATCGGAAACCGGGAAGTGGATCAAATTTAAGTTGCAAGATTTGATTACAGAACGACAGACAACGGGACAGGTGAAACTAAATAAAAGCTTGTAAAAAAGTTAGTTAATATACGGACGGATAATTGTTTTTTGATGAATAATTATATTAATTATATCCTGGGCATCGCTGCTGTGTCCCCACAGCGGCATGCCGTAGCTCAGCCAAGACTGTGCGTTTGCATAATATGCGAACAAAGCACACTAGATATTCGTGCTAGATTTCAATATGTTCAAAGCGTAAAGGAACGACGATAATTTAAATCATACATCAGAATGTAACTAAGACAGAGAGCTCAATTTTACAGTAACAATTAATATTAGTCAAGAGAGCCGTTTAAAAAATAAATACAATAAGCATTTAGTGCAAGGGCCGGTTCTTTATGCAAACACGATTCCTTGATGATGTTGAGAACTTATGGTAAATTATGCTAGCTTAAATATTTTGTCGGAATCGGTACTGAAGCGCAAGGTTGTAGCGGACGCATCGAGCAGTCGCATTTTATTAACGGTCGGCTACGGTTGTAAATTTCAAAGTGGACAAAGTGTATGTCGGAACAGCAACTACAAACTACAATGTTCTCTATTACTGTAATTGTTAAAGGAAAACGATACTAGAGCACTTAGAATTATTTCTGCATTGTGATTAAAACTGATATTAGGGCAATGTTAAGCTTTAAGTAGGTAATAATAACCTATTAAGGGTAAGAAATATAATTCGCTTCTAAAGATTTTTATATTTACAATTAGATATAGATAAAATAATGTAGATATTTCGATCAACATGTTTTCTTTTTTATTTCTGACGTTACGATTGATTTCTTTGCCCATCACTCACACTACGAAATCAGGGAACATCCAGTAGTTCCAGTACCTACCTAAACTATTCTGAGTACCTATAGTATTTACAATGTAGACTCTTAAGATCTTGGTCTAATTCATAAACGTCCATCAGACCAACATCAGTTAGGTACCTAACAATCATGATTCGTTATTCCTTATATAATAGCAGTCTATATTTTTACAGATGCATTTGGTAGATAGAGACAAAACATAAATTACTTAACTAATAGTGCTAACAAATTGAAACAGAGATTTGATTTAATGTAGGTGTAGGTACCTATGGCTTTTTAACCTTACCCTCAGATTTTAAGTAGGTACCTAACACTTACAGTACCTTCAGGGTTTAAGTGGTGTGGCTAATTGGCTATAGTCGGTTCACTTTTCTAAGATGCAGGTCGACTTATTATAAGAGGCCCAAAAGGAACGCAATATTCGAATAAGAAATACTTATTTCTTTGTTGAAATTCGTATTTTTAGTTGAATCATAAAGTACCTACATCAACTAGGGTTTATGGTAAAAAGGACACTGGCAAATTACTTCGAAGGCTTTTCTGTGACATACCAATTTTTAATTAAAATTATCCATTAATTTTGAATAAATATGCCGGAATTTCGGTGGTGCAGTGTGGAATCAGCCTCTTCAAAACTCAAACATGGGTTATAGAGAGCTTGCTGACAGAACTTTCACTGTAAATTACGTATATATTATTTGTATTTTACTGAAATTAAGGGAAAATGGTTAGAAAATATTGTTAAACTATACATTTTCGCCTAGAGGCCCAGGCTTGCAGGGCCATGCCTGTGCCACATCATAATGAACCTTATTATCTGTAAGCACTTTATGTTTCAGAAAAGAGATAAAACTTTGAAACAATTTTTTTCCATTAAATCTTGCGGTATTTCTGGGACATTATTGCCATTATTGGGCACAGTACCTATGGCGAACATGGATTTAAATTGAATAAGTAATGCCGCTTACAATACTATTTAATTGTACTGTTGCTGTATTTGCTGTGCGGCATGAATATTCGCTACGCGGCAGGCGTGGAGCGGCTATCAGCTCTCATTAACCGAACACTTTAACACCCGTTTATTGAACTTATAAACGGTTAGCGATTAATTAGGCGCCATGATTATACGAATACAGTACACTGCACAATTTGCAGTGAGAGCCACAGTAAATACGATGGAGTAAATTATACATATATTTTTCACTTCAACTGCTACAAAAGTTTAGGTAGGTACCTATCTTTAATCTTTATATCGTGCGTAGACGACATAAAATGTCATGTTTTGTCCTTGTCAACTATCGTTCGAAAATGCTCCGAAATGTTTGTGGTGGTAGAAAACCAAGTGTCAGAAACTAATAACCAGTGATCGGTTTTTTGGATTTCATCGGCGGGAGTAGATATGTATATTATGTATACATTAGGGTGGGTCATTTTTCAAAAATTTCAATTTTCTGAAGAGCATAGTTACAAAACGGTGCCATTTGATATTTGATTATCACTCGTATTTTTATTGTATTTTGAATTTTAAGTTTCTCTGCCTCCGGATTTGATTAGTAATTTTCCTAAAATGTATGGAGCTTCAAAAAAAAAGTTAGTACTTTCGACTTTTTTTTCGTCTCTTTTGGCTCCATAACTATAGAAAAGCTATTTCCAGGTAAACACAATACTCAAACATAGCTCAAGTTGCAATAAAAAGTAAAAACATAGATATCAACTGTGGTCAGTACAAAATGTACTGAAGTTTCTATGAAATCTTTCAATTAGATCCGGAGGCAGAAAATTAATTCCGATGGCCAAATAATTTTGCACACTCTTTGTCGATCTAATTACGAAACTATTGACAACTGTTTCCAGTAAAAAACAAATACTTTTTTTTTCTCCATACATTAGTGACCCACCCTAGTATACATACAAGGTGAAATTTGAATGGTTGTTCTCCATTTAAGGGCGTGTTCAGTGTCGTTTCCCAATCAGGTAAAAAAGGATAAAAATTGTTTCACGTGAAAAACATTATAATTTTTTCTATGGGGCAGGTCTTTCAAATAAGCCGAAGCTCCATAGAAAATCAGTAAACCTATATTATTTTTTTAGAGAAAAAAAAATCTTCCGCCTGTTGTCCTAACCGGAACACGATACTGAACATGCCCTTAAACGAAGAAACAACCATTAGAATTTCACCTTGTATATTCTCCTATAGTAACTTGAAAAATAAACTTCAATTATATTGCCATATTTCTGTTTCATAAAGTATGCTCTTGTGTGTATAATAAGTACAATAGTGTTAAATTAGTACATTATGATACAAGTGTGCTAAGTTGATTATTATCCTCGAGGCGGTATTGTGTGCGCGAGCTGCAAGCGAGCGCGCATAAGATAGCAGAGAGTATAATGATCAATGCACACGAGTTT